>JARGYV010098461.1:0-22439 GCA_029532675.1 Ornithodoros moubata
AGGTCTTAAACAGGTCGTTTTGTACGAGACCGTCCCTTTAAATGATCAGCTATGTCTTTCTTGCTCTATCTCCCTGAATTTGCGTCAACATTATTAGCACACTGATTTACACCTCGTTTCGCTAAGCATCATTTGATGTATTGCTCTTGTATAACAAACGGTTTCAATGAGTATGGCAACATTTCACTTCCCGTGGTACTGTATATAGTGTCTTCATCTCTTCTGCAGTCTGACGTAAACCCACCAGTTATTATTATTATTATTCTGCAGTCCCCATTTGTCAATGGCCTTTGAAAAAAAATCAACGAAGATCTTACAGATTGTATAGTTGCAATCGAATTGTAGCGGTAACTTGAAGCTACTTTCACAACTCAGGTGAACATCGTCGCCGAGACCCATTTGTAAAACAGACTGACGGCTACCAAGGCCATTCGTCTTCCAACGTGCAAAATTCTGTCCAAGTTTAAAAAAAAAAAATAAGCAAGGCGATATGCTGGCTGGTTGCGATAACTCAAACTACTAGATGGCAACCACTGCAACCCTGAAGCATCCCCCACTTGCAAATCAGTTATGGCAGAAGATGATCAGATAGAAATTCGTTCAGAGGTGTTCTCTGAATTTCCAAAATTTTCGCAGTTCGAGCCTCGTTTTGGTCCACGGCCCATCCTCGTCCATATCGCATGCCCTTGCTGACGCAAGAACTAAATTAAAGAGTGTACTCAGAATATAATTTTTGATACTGTCCCGAAAATTCTTCGTTTCTGTCAAGGTTTGTGTTGCTCTACGCTGTGCAGGAAGTTCGGCTACACATAGGATAAATAAAATATAAAAAAAAGAAAAAGAAAGAAAGAAAGAAAGAACAAGAGAAAGAGGAAAACAATGTCGGAAAAACTTTTTTTTTTTCGGCGGGTGTTTTATATGGATCGAAAGAAATTACCCATCATCATGCAAGTGGTCGGGAATACAACTAAGTGGCGTTTGATCAAAGGGCCTGACAATCTCGACTGAAATAAATTCATAAACTTCATAAACATGACATGACCGCTTCAGCGCTTGCACGGGCAACTAAATTATATTTATTTCAACCAATGATACAATGATAAGATCCTGTATAAACCAGATGGTGGAGAAAATTGAGATTGGCAGTTTCATGACGGAAGATTCCGGGTACATCTATTTTAATAACGTAGTATATAAAGAGCATTTCTCTAGCTCTAATATTTTACAGGTGATTTTTTGTCTGGTGTGTTTTTCTCCGCCCAGTCATACTTACATTAAGCTCGTCCGGCAGGTAGAAATGATGACGCCACGCATTTCAGAAATGAATAATACCCTGACGATTATCTGATAGTAAGTTAAGCTGAAACACCGTGAGCGTCCTAGCCAAAATAGCAATTTTGTCTCATTGAAAAGCGACGACAGACATTCTGGTATGCGAGAAAATCATGGCACGGCCATGACATCCTTGTCATCCTTGGTGTCATCCCCCTTGACATGCTTGTCGTGAATTCTCTCATCCGATGATATTGTAAGAAATTATGAAAATGTTGACACCAAAAATGTCTCGAAAAATGTTTATTCGACTGAAACTACTGGCGAATCTGAATGGACAGGAGTTATTCGACATATTGGCCTGTTGCTGTTGGCCATGTGTTACATTACATCAAATTTCAATGAAATATTGATTATTCATTGCAAATTATACTCCTGTCTTTTTCTTGTTTGCTCATTCAATAGGGGATATATGAAACCAGGCGGCGCGGGAGCATAAATATCAATTGAAGCATTCCAAAACTTCGGAGTGTGAAACACGAAAGAAACGAAGCAATATGGCTGGGAGCCGGGTGTGATGTCTTACTATTTTTTGGTTATTCCCACGTTTGGGTGTCTCCTTTTTCTCGAGTTTTCACCGAAACCCAGACAGCCTTTAGCATGGAGATACTCTTCCAACTTGACTGCACTTCGTTCTACTTCATTGCCGTCTTGTAAATCACCTCGAGTCATAAGACTCTGGACCGATCATAATTTCTGTTTCTAATCTGTAATTAAGGCATGGCACGAAAGAAAAAAAAAAAAGCTGCGGCACGTGACTTTATAATCTGAGTCTTTGTAGGAAAGCGAGACCTGCTACTTTGCCTTACTACATTCCAGCCAGTGTCATTCAAAAGACTGCAAAACCGAGCACCATCAAGATTGACATTTTTTATACTTTCGCTTCGTCAGACTAATGAATGCACCAGTAAACGATTACCTAAACAGCATTGTCAAGGGGAAGCTTGGAGGTACAGTAGATTTAAGTTCTCATAGACGCCACTAAAACAACATTTCAGTACTGTTACTGGATGTTCTCCACTTTTCAATAACGCAATAGTTGTTAGCCGACATTATCTAACCTATTAAACCTATTTCTTTATCTTTTCACTCACACTAGTTAAATTCACTTTTTACACTTTGATGCACTCACAGTTAATAAAATGGGCATACTGTATTGCTGGCACACGAAAGAATGTAAAAAAATGATGAACATTAAATTAAATTTCGTAAGATTTCACGAACTTTTATTTAACTATTATTAACTTTTCTTCAACCTTTATTTTATTTATCTATTATTTTTTTTTCACCTTCAGAGTACCATCAACACGGATATCGGTTTACTTCTTTACTCCACATTTTATTACTTTTACGTTTTTTAGGTTAATTAATTTTTTACCAGTGTTCCCCCCTGTAACTTAGAGTTACATCCGAGTGGCCAGAACATGAACGAGTGACGCATTAGACCACGCGGCCAAGCCGCTGGCGCAGTATAAAATGCATATAAAACATTCTGATACCAACTTAACTGTCCCACTGACAATCTGCATAATGTCTTGGGATACCAGATTGACATTCAGAATAAGATTAATAATAATAATTATAATACAGTAGTACAAATATCCAGTTTCTTTTTACTGTGGCGTGTAAAAAGGAGGACACTCTCATTGACAGGCAGAGGTGCAAAGAGCACGAGTATACGGGGTGACGTTCTTAAGGTGTACGTGTACCACAGGGAAAGAAGAAGAGAAGAAGAAGAATTTGTTGTAGAGGAAGCGGGTGCGGTCTGCATGCCTACTTGGCGGCATGGTGCACCCCCACAGGGTAGGACTGCGGATAATTTAGACCACCTGGGGATCTTTTGACGTGCGCCGGAAATCTCCGACACACGGTGACAGTAACGATGTTTACAGAAAAAAAGCAATTAACACTATTGTGCATAGGTTTTCACTGAGGCTATGCACGCCTGTTGAGGCCAAAAGAAATAATGCGGGGCTGCTAACGAGAGGCTAACTGTCACTGACCTCGCGTTAGCGCCCTCTGTTGTTCAGGGAATATATACGCGCGAATGGTGACAGTGGAAAACAGGTTTGTGGGCAAAAGCACAAAGCAATGAAAAAAGAAAAAGAAGGAAGGTTCTGTCAGGCACTTTACAGAGAGCAAGATGACGAATATTTTGTTGGTAAACCTGTAACGGATTCGGTCACGTACCACATAGGGAGCATGGGACGTATGAAAGCGCACTAAGAATATTACAGTCGCGGGCACTAGTAACTTCAGAAATACACGCTGCAATTTTGTGAGGCACGGGCTTCTTTACTTTGCAACAACCGACGACGAGCAAATTGCTATTGGGTGCGGGGGAAAGCTCATTAGCAGCAGCAAGTAATGCGTCACGGGCGGAACGACTATACCAGAGTCATTTGTTTCTAAATACGACTGTCATAAACAAGAAACTTCATCGTGTTTCATGTTCTGATAATATGTTTCATTTTTCATCGCATTTTTTCTTTCTTTTTCCAGGCATACACGCTGCATGTGAAGGCAGTACAAGAAAGATTTTGCGCACTACGAAACAGCGTGCGACCGCTGAAATAGTATATATGACAGATTTGTACCTAGACCATGTGCGCTGAGATCAATGACTGTTCGGCCTTTTTTCGCATACGTAAGCAGCGGGAGATTGAAGGAGCAATGGAAACACCTGCGTATTTTGCATCAAAATTGAGCACAGTGGACGGAGTAGTTCATTCAGCATAACGTGTGTCACCATAACGCATGCGGAGATTCGGACCATGTTACAATTGGCACGGATGGACTTGTGGCGGAAAAACAGGAGACTTACATCGGACACTTATGAGACTACATCGCGACATCGGTTGGTATTGAAGTTGTGAGTGAAATTTCTCACTAACACCGGAATTGCGCCAGTCACTGTAGACGCAGACTGTGACAGGGTGTTCATCACCATATTCATGGCATCCACATATCTGGTGTTGAGCACCACATGAGATACAGCGAACCGCCCCAGGTATCAGTTACCACATTTAAAGCACTACATTGCATTACGATTGAGTGCCAGGACAATGGAGCCTACATTAAGTAGTACGATTTCCTGCAGCAGGTGTCACAGCTTGCAAGTTTTATGCCTGTCACAGCAGTAGAGGTGAAGAGAAAACAACCAACGAGTTTCAGAGGCTTTCGCAGGTCTTGAGGTGTTGAAAGTGGATTTCATGAACTATTCACCTTTCGGTAGTACTGACTAAGCCCCACTAAGAGACGAGGTAGAAGAGGAGAAGAGGAGAAGGAGAGCAAGCAGATCGAAGGATCAAAAGAGTATCGTATCGACGTGTCAGAAGAAACCTATTACGCCTGAGGTCACAGAGACAGAAGCTCTGAAATTATTTTTACCGACAGACATTACCCATAAATTACATGCAGCTATTTCCGTTATTCCATTCAGTTTCCTCCCTTATTCTCGAGACCAACCACGATGCCTGGTCACAATAAATACAGTCTTAGAGATGGACACTATCAGCGAGGTCACATTAGGTCTAAATTATCCAGATAGAATTCAATCATGCGCCAAGAAATGCGAATGAACTACAAATAGCAGCAAAATGTATGTGATGGTGGGAAAGGACTGTTGGATGTCGAAAACACTATGAGCTTTTCGGAAGCCGCATAACATAGAACACCACATAAAGTATAATCGAGAATCCAGTCTAACAGACATAAGAAGCGAGTACATATATGTGTATGTGTACGGACGTGTTCCTGTGACAATTTCTGCACTGCAGATGAGTTGGTGTGAGTCTTGACCAGAAATGATGGGCTACGGCTCGAGCAGAAGGCCTTTGGCTACCAGGAAGGCAATCTGTGCATGAAGAATACGGTCAAGATATAACAGTAACACCAACCATAAACGACGATGATGATGTGGGGAATTTCACCACTCCTACCCCATTTCTACGGTTTGCGAAGTGAGTGGGTAAGTGAGGATGAAGTTCAGTATGAATATGATGACCAGGGCTGGCGTTCAGATGGGTGGGCCTTAGTGACCTTAGTTGCTACAGGGAACCGACTGTCATGGATGAAGTAACGAACCCGGGCTGTGGACTTCACAAAAGGCTAATTGGCGTACAGCACTGTTTAGCGTAGCGCTAAGGAATGCCCAGCTTAAGGCGCAACACAATCTTTTATACAACAGTACAAAGGTGCACCGTAAAGACCGAATGACTGGAACTACAGGGCCCGTTTGCATAAAAGTTCAATACGAGTCGCAAGCTCAATCTCAACAGCCTTGGCAGTGCTTCCAGCGCGCGCCCAGAGCACGTGCAAAAACCACCACCAAAGCTATTGAGATTGAGTTTGAGACTCGTACTCAGCTTTTATGCGAACGGGCCCTGGTCTACTTCTGGCTATCTGTAGATGGATCTTAGCGACGATGTTAGCGCATGTTATCAGGGGCTGCGGCGGTGCTTTATCTCCTGGCTGGTGGCAATACGAAAAGAGAGCGCAGGGTACACCGAATACATAAGTGACTGATTGGTGATGTCCTGGCACCACGATTATTGAGGCACTGGATGGGCATTTTGGATAGAAATGACCTCCTTTCTCCTTTGGATAGTACGATGGGCAGCAGATGCTGAAGTATAGGCCTCTTCGCCACCTTATATGCTGCAGTAACCTGGGACCCACTGCAGGGAGATACGACGACCATTGTCATTGAGATGCTGAAGTTGTTGGAAAATGTCAGTGAATTTAAGACATTCTAGGGTAGCCTTTGAGTCCCTGTATGCCACACGGGATCGTGCAGCGCAGTGTGATATCTTCCGTAAGGATGCGATGGGATAGTCGCCGAGATATGAAGTGAGGCATATATATATAGCCGTTGACAGTCAACAAGGATGCATTGCGGAATAGTAGTCCAGTGAATGCAAGAAATGTGCCCTCGCTTGCAGAGGTTTGATCTTCTGGATGTCATGCACCTTCTACACGGCCTCATCATAATCTATTAAAGGCAAGCGATAAAAACTGTGTCACTATGTTTCCTGTCTCATCATCCATCATATATCTTATCATCATAACCCCCATCTCGCTACCTGTGATTAGATAGGTTGCTGCCTCAGTGGCAAAACATTCCAAGCCTTCATCTAAAATGGTGATTCTTCTCTCCCTTTTTATATTTTGTAAGTGCGTTCAGCCCGGGAAACTGGGCCGAACGCGCTGAACAAAAAACCGAGGGTAAGGAAACTGACGTCGTCACGTCGCGGCGGAAATTTAATTCCCTTCACGGCAGGGTAGGTGCAAGTACGAGCTTGGCAGCAGCCTCGCTCCGGAAGTGGGGTGCTGACTGTTTTGACATCAAGCACACTTCAGCATAGACTCGTGCCGCTTCATGGTCGAGCCGGAACTCGTGTGATCTGTATACCTTAAAATTTGACGGTGGATTTCAGATACAACTACTGCACCAATTAAGGCGCTGAGGCAACAGATTTCAATGTATGAGTGCCGCCAGCATGTGTCCAGGCGCCTTGGATTCCTTACTTGTGACATTGCCTTTTATTACGTCAGCGTTTCTTCAGTCGTAAGTGAATGAGCTTGTAGAATGTTTTGTGACTATTATTGAAGAGCATGTGCTTAGGCGCATTATATATGCAGATGAGCGTAGTTAGTATGTCAAGCTACAATTGCTGCAGTGGACGTGCTGGAGACCTTGGAGATAACCCTCGGCAGTAAGTAGACGTTCCTGACAAGAGTACCTAAGCTCCTCTTGCGTCATATGACGGCCCATCATTATATACGGCTGAGCATACTCTTGTGCTACACTGTGAAGCACAATGATATACATACTCAGTACACCTATACCACCTAGGAGTGGGGTGACTGGTGATGTGAGAACGAGTTCTACAGAACTGGAAATATGAAGAAAATCACTTTTGTTGCATAAAAATGAATGGGTAGTTCCCGACTGTTAATTGCCTGGCACAGGGTTCCTAGAAATGTGATAAGTCCAGAGTCAAATGGAACACAGTTCTCGTGACAATATATATGCCCCACAAAGCAATGACTGCTCGAATGGTTACGATGCAGTGAAGAGTAAAATCGAAAAAGATGCTGTTTCATGACAATGTTTTGTTCAGTTTTTGGGCACACGGGGCCATTGTCACGCTATATTATATCCTGATCAGTCACCCGATAGCTCCTGGGGTAAGGGTGACTCCTTCAAAGCGACTTGTCGAAGATTCTTCGATGACTGCGGAAGTGCCGACAGACGAGTTGACAAGCATGACAAGGGAACATGTAGAGCGACGCGGGATTCCTGAATTAATGCTCTTTTACTGTCAGCGTGTATTCAGAGGTAGTATGTGCATAATTCATGAAGACACATTTCACGTCACTGAGACAGCATAGCTGTGATCAGCATGAAGCAGAATTCGATAGCTAAAATGGAAGCCTCACTCCGGAGTCTGGACATATGTCTTGCATTTGCAAACTGGAAGGAAGTAAATTCACTAGTCAAAATGATGAGTGAAAAACTGAACAACCTAAAAACAAGCCAATGACGCAAATATTCTGGCACAGAGCACTGTCTTCAAACGACTCTCCCTTAGTACATTACAATGACCAGTGGAGTGAAGGATATTATAAAGTCGCTTCGGGGTTATACTCCCATCAGGAACGTTCTTCGAACGGCCGGATGTACAATCAAACGGGACACACGGCATATGTGCTCATATTCTATAAAATGTTGGTAAAATGTACGACGCCGTAGAGCGGTTGCTATGATACCCCACTGAACGTACTATTCCATGAATAAATAAATAAAAATAAAATAAAATTCATATATCACTAAATGGAACCTACATTAAACTTCCACTGAAAGCTTCAGCGTTCAACAGAGGAAATCCTACTGACTTCCAGACAATACCAACGTAATCTGCTCACTCACCAACATGACTTGAGCTCACCAGTTATGTGTGCAACATAAAGTTCGAATAAACGTGTTTATTCGAGTTTCGCTAGTACTTACATGCTGCTACACGTACTCAGACACCTCTACGAATATGGCATTACGGCGATTAACACGTGCGATAACATCAGTTCACACGGTATCGTGGAAACAAAGCGAGAAATCCATTTTCACCTTCATGGTTGGAGCTGAAGACATTCTGCTCTAAGTGGCGACGACGCAAGTGAATTGGGTTATGCGCAAACAAGAAGCTGAATGATGGGGCTCCTGGCATCATTACGCGCGGCAATTCGGGAGAGAAAAGTGGCATGTTTCAAAATGGGACGGACATCAGCGGCAGTCTCCTGCTTTGTCCTAAGTGGCCTTCCGCGTTAATGGAATGGGCGCAACGAGGAAAACCGACGCGGTAGTAAGGACTGCGCGAGTGCGGATTTTGTCACCCTTTGGAAACATAACGGGTTCTTCTGTACTCGCGGAAGTGGCGGTAATACTAGCGCGTTTAAGTGGGGTTTTCTTTTGTTGCTCGAAAGTCTGCCGGTGAGGGATCGTGCTTTCTCTCCCGGCGAACATACTCGCTATCCAGTCTCTAGAGGTGCAAATATTGAGGCACAGACATACTGCGGCTTGTATTCTTCATTCTGAAGAGAAGCGAAGTTGGTGAAGTGTTGGACTGTAAACTTGTGAAGTATCGTAATGGGATAAACGAATTACAATGAGCACAGCTGGCCGGGAACTTTATATGAAGTCAAAAAAGAAAAAAAAAAAAAAAAAACGTCAGACGCTTGGTTTGACATCATAACAAAATCCACGGGACCAGCTGGCATCGGGACGCGAACAAGCAAGTTAGTGGATACGAGCGAATAGCACGTTTTTTACTCATGCCGCTAACGAGAAGCCACCAAGAAGTCGTGTTTGAAATAACCTTTGCAATGTTCTAAGCCTGAGATTTAAAATCTACGGGGCAGTGTACTCGTACGCAGGCAGTATACACATATAAGTATATACATGAGTGATGACCCATTTAGAGCAGAAGCCAGATATATGCGGCACAAAGGCCCCCATCATGAACCCAAATAAATATGAAAAGAGAGAGAAATTCTAGTCGCCTACAAGGATTCACAGTTTCGCAATAGAAATTCTAACTTTTGTCAGACAAAGAGCAGTTCATGGAACATGAGACTGTGCGAAATCACTGCGAAATGCCGAAGCTGGTCTCTATTCATGCATAGATCGACAAACAATGTCCTGCCATCCTATTCCTGTATTCAGCTTTCCATGGGAAAATATTGGGCACATTCCGCATTGAGTTTAGTTCGTTGCATTGCGGTTCGTTCTTCCGCGACGACCTGAGTTTTGGAAGCCACTGTCTTGAAAAACGGGTGCCATTATTTCTTCTCCATCTGCCTGCTTTGATAATCGATTCCAGCCCTCAGCCCTGTTGTATATTCCCTGCTTTTTTCAACGTTTTTGACACTCATCTCTTCCACATCTGTCACGCTCCTTTTAGATAGATTTAACAGCACAATCATTGCTGCACACTAACTTCGCTTCGTTTTTTTCCTGAATGGTCCCAGCAGATGTGTAATGGCTCGTATAGTATGAAATCTGATCAAGTACCGGTCTTGTTAAGATACTTTAAGCTTCCGCAATCTACAGCGTAAGTTCCTTAATCTCTGCCACTTAAATCGCACTGTCTCTTTCTTATCCATCAGCTGACGATGTTGTGCAATTTCTTTGTGAGATGTGACTAACATGGTATGCTGGTGGAAACAACAGAATATAATTGCTGGGCGTGCGCCAAGAGCTAGGAAATAGTGAGATCAACTCCTTCCGCCCTGCTGTAAGGGGCTTACCCTCTTGAAATAAAATGATTAGAGGAGATTAAATCTTTCCCTGTTATACAGATTTGAACACTATACCAGAAGTAAGCTCGTTAGAATCTCACTACATCAGCAACCATAAACACTGAATAAGATGGCATTTAAACAGATACACTAAGATTTTAGGCGTTCCTATCTCTATCCCTATACAATACAAACAATTCTAACCCTACTCTTGAACGAATGAACTGTGAAATCTCTATGAACAACTGCTATGAACCTGTTGTTCAAACTGTTGACTACGCAATATCTGAGACCCAGGTCACCTTATGCCTGTTGAAGCTCTGCAAGCTATTGGGACAGCTGTCCACTTCATCCAGGAGAATTCCCAGGGATAAACAACAGTGATGCCCACCTCATAACGAGCTCTTTCCCTCCACCTCCTTTATTTTATTACAAATTATTTACTATAAAGACATTTTGGGTTCTATTTCAACTTTCTTGCTCGCACATATTCCTCTCTACTATACAGTAACCGGGTCTGGTAGGATTGGAACATGTTAACTAGTTTCCTGTGCACCTTTCTTGAGTGCGACCATATTTATATTTGCTTTTCAAAGCTTGTGACTCGTTATCCTCTTCATATACGTCATTTCTCAGGTCTCTTAAAGCTGAATCGATATTATCTTATTTCTGATTAACTTCAATCCTCTGTGAACCTATACCACTTGTGCGTGAGTAAACGGGTCTGGCGCGACATGTTTGAGGGTGTTCAGTATAATTTTTCTCTTTTTTAAAGACAATATGAGCAGATTATGCCCTGGTACCGAAGTTGTTGTATAGTATGGGAACCTGGACAGTACGAGTGAGAACTGACTAAAGCTGGATTGCGAGGAAATGGTATTAGGAAGTTTAGGAACTACCTACTTTGATGACCAGTAGATATTGCCTCCACTGCTTCTGGACTCGAGCTGACGACGGTCGATTTAGCAACACTACATTTACTAGAGTGCAGCATGATTTATTACGGGCTGATGAATCTAATCCATGTTACTTTACATATGCAGGCTACGTGAAAGCAACAAAATTCTACTCTGAAAAGAGGTCTGCCGAAGCGATGGTCTCTGCAGTCTTCTCAGTGACTGAACACTGGGTTGGAACGGCCACGCGACAAGAAGAATGGAAGCTTCGCAGATGTAGTGACACGTTTATCACGAGACATCCAGTCCACTGACAGACGACACACACAAACACAGCCAGGGCTCTCCTTACCTACACCCATGGTGAGCCCCGTCCAGGTGTGCTTGAGGAACCCAACCAGCCTGCCATACAAGGATCTCTGAGAGGCGACTGAAGCTTTGGGGCTGTCCTGGACACTACTGAGGGTAAGGGAATGTGATGTTCGCTGGTGAGAAAGTGGATGGCGGTGGCGGATAGATCGTCCTTTGCCGCCTCCAGACTGGGATGACACCATTCCGTACATGACGGTGGGCCGCCGAAGCACCGGGCGGCACCGCCAACGGCTTCGCCTGGGACGCCACGCGAGCCGCTGGGGTTCGCGTCCGAGGGCGCGCCGCGCTTTGGAGACTATGCAAGGGCCACGCGTCCCACTTGTTGAGCGCGCCCAGGGGGCGGCCCTCTCGGTGCGAAGCACTGACGACCAACCCGGCCGACCGGCGACGGCGCCTTTAGCTCTTCTTCGCGGGGCATTCACTTGCCGCGCATTCAGTCTCCGATCGATTCTGAAGACACGTGAACTGGAGCCTTCGGCTGCGCGGCGCTCGCGTCTTACGCACATCACTACGCTGCTCTATATGAAAGACATGTTTATAACGCGAGGAACCTTCTTTTTACTGCGTTACAATTTAAACGTAAATAACGAAATCACTTCTTGTGATTAATAATCAATGATAATTATATGTGACCAACTATAAGGTGACGTGAATGTGGAGAGTTTGCGAAAACCCATCCTTTTTGTGCTCCGGAATGCAGGGGGTGAGGGACGCTAGCAATCACACATCACTAATCAGAAATCAGTGGTCACTGAGGTTAACTTATTGAGGCTACAAAATAGCATTTTCTCGAATTTTAGTATCTACATGTTTCTAGGCGTTTTGGGGCACATGTCTTGTGAATATTTGTGCTAACCTCAGCTGTATTTACTTGCTCCAATATGTAACGATGCTCTTAGGAGGAACGCGGACACAGCTGGTCGCGCTTCACGTAAAAATGCACGTACAGATCATGACACGTTGACAAAGCACGATTATGCGCACGTTCTTTCGTTCATATGTTGATCAGGATAATATAATACATTTATATCATGGGTGTGGTCCTAGAAACAGACAATACCGATTCCCGACTGCGCAACATTCGTGAATCGCAAGTGGTCCATTATCCAGTAGACGAACTTTTCCGCAACGATAGTTGACCGTCGTTCCAACACCGCCATCAGGATTGAGACCGGGTGCCACTGATGGCTGTTGCTCGCAGCCGTGACATATCACTGTGTGCCCTCCATTGGGGTAACAGCTGCTGACTTCCGAGTATCGATGGGTCCTCAGGTATTGTGCCAGAGGAAACAGTTAGCGAAGCTGCCGCTCCCGCCACAGGTCGCTAATATAGGCCTGAGTGATTTCAGTTGTGATTCACGTCAGATGCCTCCAAGAGGCTGTTTTCACAACTAGACCTAGCAGAAGGCATAGTGAGCCAAACGTTTAGAAGGATCGGCACCAGGTAAATTAACACACGAACTTTGATGTATGACTATGTGTCATAAGTTCGTACCGTCTGGGATTTCCGCGTAACGATGAGTGCCGATGCCTCTATTTATGCTATAGTGCTCAGCCTTTTATATGTTGCTTACACACGCTAATTCAGTTCAGTTGCTTACACACGCTAATTCAGTTCAGTTCCCTGATACTGGTGCCCCTATTAGGATGATCTGAACGATTCAGGCTCCCTAGACCTGTACGTCGATTGCATTATAAATACCTTAAAGGGCCCGGGACATCAAATTTTTCTTGAAGATTTTTTGTTGAATATTGAAGGGGATAAAATGCAAAACATTCCTGCAAAGTTTCGCGACGATTGGCCGAGTTGGTTCTTTTTAAATGAAGCGCTCCGCAAAGCGCAGAGCGGCTGCTTCTTGCCCTCTGGAGGAGGAAGGCTGTGACGTCACCGCTACTTTGACACACCCTGACGGCATAACGTAGTACTGCCATGCCGGTTTGCACGTCATTTGAATTCGTTTGTATTTTGTCAAATAATTTTGATGAACTGCGGTTCCTGACTAATAATTAAAGCCGTTTGACTCTTGTAATGATGTTGCTAAACTTTTCTACGATGAACCTAGTGGTGACCTGCGCCCTCAAGCCACCAGTAGCCAGAAATCCGTAGCACGAGCAACGGTCTCGTTTCCGTTTAGCGGGTAGGGTTACGCATTTCCGGTACAGAATAGCGGTTCCCATGAATAAGCATTCGGCGAGAGGAAAAGCATTTTCGAAACTGAATTAAAAAACAACGATGGCGTTTCTAGCGGTAAGGTTGATGCGTACCATTTATTGGCTTCAGGACTTTCACTGCAAATGAAATCAAACAGTCCCTTTAAAGAACACAAAAGAGTCGGGAAACTCTTCCAGATAACTTTAGATGGGCATACACAAACTTACATCCCAAATGAAAGAAGCGATTGCGACAGACCATCTTCCGGTGGAATGTGATGCGCCATATTTAATTGAGAAGGCCCTCAAAGAATATTTAAATTCCCTTACATAACAGACACACCAGTATTCAATGCATGCAGTTGTAAAATGCATTTAAACTTCCCGTTCACTGTCAGGTACAGTAAAGTGAAAACTGACCCTGTTCTCTGAAGGGACCACAGACGCTGATGAAACAACAATTATATATATAAAAAATAGCGATTCTGACTCGAATGTATTACGAAATGTGTGACACGGAAATATTCACATTCAACACCAGGAATATTATGCCTGGATACCCGGAATGAGGAAAGAGACTAAACATCACGCTCTTCATTCTGTGTGTCTGGTAAGCTCCATCAGCTCGTCTATACGTCTCATCTTTTCTATGTTTTGCCTGTTAAAAGCAAGTCCTAAACTGGTGAGGTAAACGTTTCTTGTTAGCTGGGTACGCCAGTTGTGAGAACTGAAATAGTTTGTGCGTTGTCACCACCATCCTTTTTAACCACCATCCAACACTGAAGTCAGTTTTTGTTATTTACCGAGAACGACCACCAAACTGCCCGTATAACTTCAAGCCAAGCAACGACCCTAGGTGCTGTGTCAACTGTTGGGACATGACTACTGGAAGTGCAGCATGTTTTGCTCAGACTGTTCCATTCCCCCGTTTATTCCAAGAGACCAGCTTACTCGGTTTCCCAAACAACCTATCGCTGCAGTCCCGCCGGGGTTTCACTGATAGCTTCTTCCTTTGTCCGCTTTCATAAATGCTTAATAAGGCGGATAAGGGAAGAGTTGGGCACAAAACCTCTTATCCACTCTTCACTTCAGATGTCAGCAGTGGGCTTATCTCGAAAATAGGTACCAGAGTCATCATTTATGTTGCTGTTGGTTGCCGGTACGGTATCGGAGACTGATGCCTATGGGTTCAAAGATGATAAAAGGTGGAAGGACCAACTGCCTATTCTTTAGATTTCTTTTGAGTTCAGTGTAGCAGGTAATAACGTTTCTTGAGCGCAAGCGGGATTGCAGGAAGTATCGTATTCATAGCATTCTTACTGGCGCTGAGAAGGAATGCGGATGGTGTTGCTGCGTCACCTACGCACAAATTTCGCTCCGCTATTATGACATCCTGCAGTACTCTCCGTCCCGTTATTCTCTCGAGTTACGTGGTTGGAAGATAGCCCGTGGTGAATGCTGTAGGATTCGTCTGTTAAGAAATGGACCTTTCGCATTCACAGTTTCCACCATATTTCGGTACTTCCTCTTATTGTTAGAACCCTTCCAGAAAAAACAAGAACAGAAATCGAGGACGGTACGTCATCGATTTCTTTTTCTACGTCCTCGATCTCCCCAGCCTGTTATGCTCGGCATGAGCGTAACACGGTGAACGATTATGACAGTGCAGCATTATGAATAGTATCTTTCTGCAGTGATACTTATTGCGATTCATTGATACATAACGTTTTAGTCGAGCGTCTCTTATTGAAATCTTTGAGGATCCAATGAAAGTGTGTCGCGGTTGATCATCAGGCAGCCAATGTCGTGATATTCTTTCTATATGCGGAGCGTTTTTTTTTCTCACATAATTCGCATGCTTTTCGCAGCACTTTCTGTACCTGAGAGATAGTGGAGTCCACAGTGTTCACGTTGGTAACAACCTTTTCTCTTCTTCTTGTTTTTTGTTTTTTTCCTTTCTAGGGCATGCACTTTCTCATAAATAAAGAGTTTCGTGTGCGCAATCATGACCTGGTGCATGAAGGTCAGGAAAGCTTATGCATTTCATTAAGAGCGTGGGTGTGGACAATCAATAGATGGACGACGAACTTGCATGCACGGGCGTGGTTGCTAGAAAACGCCACGAAAGCGCAAACTTTAAACGCACCGCTCACTCCCAACAGCCACAGAGCTAAAGGGCATGGCGTGCAGTACATGAAGACCACGGTTCATACGTAGGCTTGTCTGGCTCTCGGCTGTCAAGATTGAGTGAGATAAATCTTATCTTTTGTTTTCATTTGTGCAGCTTTTTTTAAGTCAAAGTAAACAAAAAGAAACGAAAAAAAGAATACGCAACAAAAGGAACTATCACTGCCAGGAACCTATAGGTGCCAGTTTTGTTCATAAAAATATGAAAACCTCATCTCTCGCGAAAAGTAAGCTCCTTATTTGTCGAAATAGAGCGTTAAGTTTTCCGCATAAGGTAAGTACATAAGGCCACGTATCGGCACACGGGAGAAACTCTAGAATAAGACAAGCGCAGAAGCAAAAGAGAGGCACTGAAAGCTAGGGCAAATGGAGACTAGATGTGGGATGTACATGCACGCGGCTGTGTTAATGCTGCTGAAAACATATTTCAAGAATTTATAAGCGACCCGTGTACACAGATACTCTGGATTCGTATTTCATGTAGCTCAAACCTGAATCCTACGTGAAAATCTCGTGTCTGCATGTAGCACAAAAACATGAAAATTTTGCGGACTCTTTTCTCTCCTTCATATCCGCATTGTTCATTACAGCAGCGAACCTGAAGTAAAACAAAATGTCAAGCCATAGAAAACATCGCAGGAATTCTTTAACAAGCCATTCTGTGCGGTGCGTATTTTAACCCAGACCCTTCTTGTTTCTGTTCGAATTAAAAAAAAAAAAAATCTTATCTACTGTACCACATTAGACATATTGGTATTAGCTTTTCTTGAATTGGGTCAAGCGGATCGGGGCGGCAAAGTTATGCATCTATTTTATTTTCTCTATTTCACATGTTTTTTTCACTCATTGAGGAGCGAAGCCTAAGCGCGAACAGTCAAGGCAGGCTACAAATATACGGGAACACAGAACATGTTGTTCCTGACCTAAAATAGAGGGTTCCGCGTTGTCTGATTTTTCACGGACTGAAAAGCGCTCAGGACAAGAAAATAATAATAATAAAAAGCACCAAATCAATTGCGCTGTTTTTAATTCACGGGTGATATGGCATGCTAACAAAGTTTGATCGACACTTTATTTTATTATGGGCTCTTGGTAATATAATGATTTTGTGTGGATCCATCCACTGAAGCACTGTTCACATCCAACAGATAGTCCCCACTGATCAACCTTTATCTGCAACCTCGACTGGTGGGAGTGGTACTTGTGTCATTCACTGCTCGTCGCAATAAACCTGCTAGGCGCTGGCAACGTCTCGTAACGTAAAATGGAACACATGCCCCTTCGAAGGGAACTGTAACGACATACCACTTAAACCGCAAGCGGCGGGGGGACCTTGTCTGAAAAAACGGGGAAAACGGGTCTTGTGGTGTACACGAATAGCACAGGATCCCACGTAATGTTCCATAAGTAATCTCAAACAGGGACTGCAGAGCAGTGCAGAGTACGTATTCCTTCATGAAAGTTTGCTCTGCTCGGAGAGATATAATAGAAATAATAATAATGACGATGATGATAAAAGCGAGAGAAAGGTAAATTGAAAGACACCTGCATCGTTTTCAGTTCGATATCACTCTCGAGGAATTTCTGTCGCCGATAATAATGCCTCACGTAATAAAGCCGTTATTTGAAGTTACCAACCAAGAACGAATGGGTCCATTCTCTCCGGCAAACTCAAGTACTTGTACGCGCGCAAGATGCAATACACTTGAGCACAACAACAGCTTGACGGTCAAAGAAAAGTTGGGACCCAATATAGCTGACCGAAAATGCTAAGGTGAAGAAATGGTTGCGCCGGCGGATGTACGTGATTCGGATACCGAAACGGGAAGGCGTCGCTTGCTCGACTTGTGAACTTTAGGATCGATTCGACATTTTGCTGCTCTCCAATCTCCCCGAAGGAAGGAGAGATCTGTAGAAGCGCACTGGGATTTCAGTGAAGCGATGGTTGAGCATATGACTTGCTTTGAACCAACAACAATACCCCACAGTACAGCGGCGTACACAATACCTCAAAGGACCGTTATGGGCGTTACATAAGGACGGTATAGTAAAAAAAAAAGAAATAAAATAAAGAAAAAAATCAATGAGAGGTGTATAAACACAGCAACACTAAGAAGACATAGGGTAATGCTACACACAAGAGCTACAGAGAAATGCAAGTTAACGGTTTGTCTCGCTGACCATGGTATTAATGTCGTTAGTCCAAGCGACGTTATATGCGAGGTGTACACATAGATATTTGTATATGTTGGATTTGGGAACAAACGAGTAACTAATCAAAATGCTGGTGGATAAATCGTGACAATTTAAAAGCCGCAGTTAACATTTAACTTAACATTTTCCACAAACAGCGTCTAAAATATTCTTTAGAGAGTTGCAGACCAGCATTGCGTGGCAAACATTTTAATTGCCCAATGACTAATTAACTATAATTGGTTAATTACCTCCTTAATTGGCTGCTCTTGAGAAAAATCGAAGTAGCAGGAGTGGAACCATTCATATTGAAAGCCATTTAGTGTTCAGCAACCTTGAGGTGCTTGCTAACTCTGAGATCAAATTACTTTCAGTTTCCTATGCAAATCAACCGAAACCGAAACTAAACTATCCAGAAGCGCAACAAGGGTTGCTCTTATTTTTCCTTTGGGAGGTACGCGTTGTGTCACAGATACCATCGTAGCATTGAATGATGACTAACCTATCGCCACGACAAACTCAGCGTCTCAGAAAGGTTGACTGAGAGCACTGTCTACGAGCAGTTTGCTTCTTTTTTTTTTTTTTACCCTTGGTATTCGCTTTTTGCTAGCTTGAAAATATTATGCGGGGAAGGTCATTTTCAGTATGTGCCCACACACTGCTCACATTCGAATGGGAAAAGGTCACATATTCTCTGCTATCGTTCGTGCGGCCAAAATGAACGGCAATGCCAGGTTAGCTGCATATCCCGAACGAAGCCAGCGTCCGATGAGACTATGGTAGGTGCCTGTTACGCAACACAAGACATTCATACAAGACATTCATAAGAGGTTGGAGTTCAGCAGCTGGGCGCTTGTTAAGAGAGATGAGGACAGAGTCGATCTTTTGTCAAGATGATCTGAACCGATGAGGCAACGCTCTGTGAGGATGGAAATGTTAATCTCCATAACACGCGCTACTGGTAGAACCACAGGGAGCACAGACACCAAATGCCAAATGCGTGTGCCAGGCAGATTGACAATCTGCTGGCAGATGCTATACGTGCGGATCTCGCACGGAGTCATTGAGTACCTCACGTGCGACCTGTACCTGCCAGATCTCCGGCAATCGTGATACCAACACGACTGGACACTACCAAATTTTTCTTCTATGTATTGTTGTTCAACACTTTGTTGCGATCTTAACCGCGCTATGAGTTTAAACCACTACTGTTTACTCTGCGGTGATCTAATTGTTCGTACAGGAGAGGGGTGGTGATAGCGGGCAGTTTTTTTACACCTATCTTGTTTTAAACTTAACTATACGTGAAACTTCTTTTGACGTAAAGAGTGATGTTTAATGTTCACATGAGTCCCGTGTTTGGCGAGATATGACTATAGTGCAGCAGATCTAAGCAGCTGGTGACGTTTAAAATGCTTGAGCTTATATCACCAGTATCCACCGAGTGTTGACCCGTTTAAAACGTCATCAGCAAAGTCACTACTTTGTGACTATCGGACACTAGGAGTTAAAAACTATAATATGTATATTTTTTATAGCTTTAAACTATTACACTATAATTCTATTGCTTGCGGCTGTTGAGAGTGTGACGGAAGCTTACATTATTGTAATGAGCACTTTTCTTCTTTTAACTTTTTTTTTAGTTCTTAGCTTTGATGTGCATTGTGTAACATGTGTTTCTTGTGTACAGTGTCTCTGCATCGACACTGAATTCATTGTTTAGATACCCCTCTTTGGTTTCTTTCCATCTTTTCTTGTTCGAAATTCTCTGTTTATGACACATGGATCCTTACAGTTCTGACCCTGCTACTTGAATACGCGGGCGAGGTTCAGTGTCATCAAGCGCTTACTGCTGCTATCCTTGAACAATGTACCATTTGTGACTGAAAACAAAGCTATCCTGGCCCTATTCGATACTTCCTCGAGTGCTTGGTTTCATGTTTTTTTTTTTTTATTAGGCCATCGGTGTGATTCGAACCCACCACCTCCCAGTCTACCGCCTTGCCCACATGCCGCTGGCCGAACTTGGTTTCAGAATTTCCGCTTTCTTCTGACCGCCCACCTGATTTCCCTGTTGTGCACAGTAGGTTCACTAGTGGTGCGAGAGAGCATATGAGACTGACATTTAAAAAAAAAATTTCACAACTTCGCTTTCCCCTTTACATTTCCTCTCAAGAGATGGTGCAGCAGACGAAAGATTGTCCTGCGCTCAACTGTGCTTTGCCTATGCTTACAGGTACAAAGTAATACGATGTTATAATTAGATTCTGCGTTCTGAAAAGAGAACCTCACTGTATAGTAGGTGAAACACAAGCTGCTCAACGTGGTAATATCGTTTTCTCATCTCATGTGCTGATACTGGGACACTTCTGCAGTTCCTCTAGGTAAAAAAAAAAAAAAAAAAAACAGACCGTTTTCAATTATAACCAGGTAGCTTTGCCATATCATCTGACATGGTGATCGATATTGAGTAGAATGCTGCGTTGAAGTCGTGCTATAAAATGTTAAACAAGACTACTACAAACAGCGTCTATGTATCATTGAATAGTCAGTACACATGCGACTACACATGCTATTTATCCTGCTGGACTACTACTAACGCTACTTGACTTGTGCTCTCAAAGATTAGCATTTTCCGTACTTACCACCTTGCGTGGGTGAAGAAAGACCAAGAGACATGAAAGAAAAAGAAGTTTTTGATGAGAAAGGTAGGACATAACAGAAACACGAGCATAGGAGCGGGAAGAAGAGGAAGACCATAAAACATAGCAAGGTGATTTCAAGGGGCTTTATCAGTTCATCTTTATAAACACTAAAGTCCAAACTTCCGAGTTTTTGTACTTCTATATAGACCGCTACTGTAGTAACTCTGCGCAAGACCAAGCAAAGACTAAGGACCTGTTGGATCCAACGCCGAGAAGCAGCATACGTGAAGAGATAAATGAAAAAAGCCGTCCCGTGCCGGCTCTTTGTAGTCGAATCCATGCCACTCTGCCGACACGATGCCGTGAAATGTATTAATCGAGGTATGAAGACACGATGAATGAAGAAACATGAGAGATTTTGCGGTACCCGTCACTGAGAGAAACTACGAAACTCGAATCATGTTCATATAGTGTTCATACATAGAAAAGGTTTATTGACATTCATTATGAGAGGCTGCAAGAAAACACAGAATTGATTTGACCTTTTTTTTTCCTGTCAAAGAAGGTGCACAAATTTACGTCAGGAAATTGTGATCTTAAACTGATGTCGCGTATGTGTTTAAAGGGATCTTGCTTAGTTGTTCACGTACGAATTACTGTGCCAGCACAACAGAGAGTGCATACTTGGTGTGTGACTGGAGTCCGTTCGTGACGTGATGTTGCCTTGTTGCTTGAAACATAATATTGGTTCTCTGGCGGTTCCTAGGTTATGGCGATTGTATTCAAATTTCGAGAACACCTCTCTGGTTATAATTTCTGACACTCATCGCCTTTCCCTCCCCTACCACAGGAGTAATTTTACTCTCAGAACACAGCTCTAGAATCACAAAGAAAACTGCGTCTTTCTGTGTTCCGCCCACACTCCGACGTTTTTGCAATGGAGTTCATCCAACTTGCCTGCGTACCTGCCATCTTATCGGGGATAGTGACCGCTATAATCCTTTGGAAAGGACTATTATGGCGACATCGAAATGTACAGTTCTTAAATACTAATCTACGCGATTAGAGAAAATAGAGAAATGATTTGAAGAGTTTTCAACGTGGGCTGAATGGAACAGAGATAATCTGATGAACCCAAAATCAATTCCTACATGTCGGCAAGATATAGACATATACATATATACAAGAAAAATTGGAGAAGAAGAAATAGCTTCCCCAGTGACTTCCGTATGACTTCCATCTGGACCGGCAAACCTAAAAATGCGGGTTCGAATTTGGCTAGCATTTCCAGTGACTTCATTCATTATGCAAAAGCAAATTGAAAGTGGATGTTATTTGTGTGTTTCGCTCCTGTCTGTGTGTTGATAAGCCTTCCCAGGTTGAAGATCCGTCCCTATATATACGCACCGAAAGCACACACATGCAGCTTCTATTCTGCTGTCAGCGTTTGAATGCGAAGAACACGAAAATGCTTTGTGTTTAGACATCAGCGAATAACTGGATTGGTGTGACATCGCAAAGAATATGAAGTAAAACTAAACCCAAGAGGATCCTCACCCTACGAGGGTTCAGTCCCGAGAACCTGGACTTATACGCTGATGTTTACGACCTGTGTCAGCTACGTACAGGTGGTTATAGTCTTCTGCTTGCCATTTTCTACTCATTCGTCCCTCTCATTAAAAAGACAGTGTTATGAGAAAGTAAAAAGAAGAAATAAAAACAAAACTCAGACAAGTTTTCATTGTCATGCATACTTTAGCGTTTTAGTGCATATACGTATAGTCACGTGAGATCGCCATAGACACAAGAAATCGTTATGCTTTGTTGAGCTCTTGTAAGATGCAGTGTTTAATAACGGTGAGGG
>JARGYV010098464.1:0-25237 GCA_029532675.1 Ornithodoros moubata
GAGGAGGTGCTGGAGGACCTGCTGGGGGTCTCGGCTTTGGCTGTTCTGGGACGTAAGCTGGCTGCCTTGGTGGTGACGGACGGGGCAGTGGGGGTGGTTGTGGTCTGGTTTGTGGTGGCTGTGGGACGCGCTGTGGAGGAGCGGGTCTTGGTGGTGGAGGCAGGATTCCTAGTGATGGCCTGCATGGAATGCTTCCAGAAACACCATGTGGTGGTACTCCAGATGGCGGATAAACATTTTTACAGTCCGGAAGTTGTGCTGGACCTGGTGGCCTTGGCTGTAATGGCGTCGGGCGAGGTACAGGTGGTAGTTGTGGTCTTAATGGAGGTGGCTGAGGAACACGCTGCGGAGGAGCAGGACGTGGTGGTTGGGGCACTAATTCTGGTGAAGGCCTGCATGGAATGCTTCCGGGACCTCCTTGTGGCGGGACTCCAGACGGCGGATAAACATCTTTACAGTCTGGAAGTTGCGCTGGACCATGCGGCCTTGGTTGTGGAGGGGACGGACGTTGTAGGGGTTGTAGTTGTGGTCTAGGTTGACCTAGTGGAGGCTGTTGCGGGAGAAAAGGTTTGCCAGGAACCTCCGGAACTGTGGTCCCAGGTTTCAAGGGAGGGACCAGGAACTCGTGAAATTTGCTGTGTGGTATGTCCGATGGCTTTCTGGAAGGTGGTGCCTTGGGTCGTGTTGGAGAAGGTGGGAACTGTCCTTGTTTCGCGCTTGGTGCAGTCGGTGGTCTTTTTTGAGGGAAGGAGTCTGTTATTTGTGGAGTTGTAGGCTTAGGCTGCTTCTGGGGGAACCCAAAAGGAGGGGTACGCGGAGTTTTTTCTGGTTTAGTTACTTCACCGGGTATCTGCTGAGTAATACTTGGCGCTGGCCTTTTGGGCGGTAGGGATGGCCTAAACGGAGGAGGTTGCGGTTGTTTTGAAGCGTCCGTAGGTGTTCGACTAGATGGTGGTTTTTGCGACGGCGGTATAAGGTGAGGCAACTGCGGCCTGACCTCGGGAGGGGAAGGGATGTGCTGTGGCCCACTTGGACGTGTGGTACTAGGCGGTGGTGGGGGTCGAGGTTGCAGATGTGGTGCTCGCGGACCTTTGTCATCAGGACTAAGGACACCAACGAGTTTGTCACGTGGCGTTGTTGGCCTTCGAGGGGGCGATACATCAGCTGTGTGTACGGGATACCCTGTAAACGGTGGTGGCCTTTTGGGAAGATCTGGTGGTTCATACTCAAGGGCAGGCACCACAATTTCTGGCTCAAGTTCTGGTGCCAGTAAAGGGGCTTCAGGTCTCCCATAGCCGCCTGAGCTACCTTTAGGTGGCTTAGTAGGCTTCAGTCCGGGTGTAGGTCTGGATGGTATGCCCGGTTCGCCCAACAATTCTCCCCCTGCACCTGGCCGACTTGGACCAGTGGGGGGAATATCTGGCGGGCTTGGTTGCGGCACGGGCTTCGGTTGGAATGGCTTTACTGGTTCAAAGTGGAACTGATGAAAGGCTTTGTGGGACGGAAAGGCTTTCCTTTCATTGCTCTTTGTTTGTGCTGCTGCTTCTAGGTCATCATAAAAAGATTCGACAAACCAAGCAAGTCGAACCGAGACGTCGTCTTTTTTTCGTTCATTTGCTACGTCATGTTCTTTCTCCGAGTGCACTGCGCTTGCCGCAAGGCATAGCAGAAGAAAGATTAGAAAGAAATTCTGAAAAAAGAAGAGAAAATCGGTAATGACTATTTTGTGACAAGATCACATGAGTTTGCCATTGTCTACTAACCCTTGAAGCTGGTAATTGCAGATGCGAAATTGCATCGCATTGCACGCGAAATCGCAGATACGTAATTGCAGAAGTGAAAAGCAGACAGTCGGGCCTCGCGTTATATCGTGTTATACTGAGTTCAGCATTATTTTTCGGAAACATGGCGTGTAATAGAGGGTGTGTGCGATTCCTTGATTTAAAAGTGGACCTTATCATCCTCTGGAAATCACCCTCTGAACTGATGGTATATTACTAACCTTCATCGTGTCTGCGACATGTACATTAATGTTTTTCCTGAAGAACGTAGTACGAATTACTTCAATTTATATATAACGTGCCTCAGTGGAGCATGTATTTTTTTCTTTTTCACTTCGTTGTTGAAATGCGCGCTGCATTCTACGCAAGGACAGGATCTTTTGCATTCCATGACCCAGCGGTATTATAAGAGTCCGAAGAAGAGGCGTAAGTAAGGGCGTTACGAATTGCGCTGCGTGTCTGTCCAGTGACGGAAATTGGCGTTCTGGGGCTGGAACACATACAAAAGGGGACGAAGTACAGAAATAAGCGTCAACTTGCCCTAGAGTAACGAAAGAAAGAAGTCACTGAAAAAGCTAGCCAGTTGGACAAAGAAATGTAAGAGTGAGGGTGTAGTTGTCCCTTCAAACAACGCCCTTCTGAAAGTCTCTGGGGTGGCGTGCTTGCTTAGCTCAATTGGTAGAGTCCTGGACCAGCAATCCGGGGGTCCTGCAGCTGGTTAGCCGTTTCAGTGACTTCCCTCTTTCGTTCTCTTCGGTGTTGTATTGAAGAGTGCCTTCTGTCATTCGCGCCCTAGAAAGCAGACCTTCTCCACATAAAAGGGTAAGACATAATCGCCCCACACTGAAAGTGTTATGAAACGCACTTCCTTCTGAAGCCTAGTACAGATAGAGATTCTTCAGGGTCGCAACAACGCGTGTTCGTAATTATTCCTCGCGAACGCGTCAAGAAAGAACACAAAGACCGCGGTCAGTGCAAACGGTAATTGCAGCACGCCGCGTTACCCTAGAAATCTCGGAAATATGGATGCATGCATCCTACGCTTTTGGAGTGAAGTTTCACCGCAGAGCGCGAAGAGAGTTAACAGTTTTGCGAAAGTTATGGAGCGTGTGGTTTCCGTACTGCATAAGATTGATTGCCTGAATGCTAGTACGGTAGAAAACAGAGAAAAAGAAGAAGGGAAGGACTTACTGTATTTCCCCGAATGCAAGTCGACCCCTTTTCTGCGCAGAAGAAGTAAACTGTCTATATATCTTTTCATATCAGGTTCTTTTTTTTTTTTTTTTTGCCTATTCAAAAATGGGAGTGGGGTCGACTTACTTTCGGGCAAATACGGTGTTTTCGCAGAAGAAGGAGAAGTCAGCAGTGAGACCTGCGCCACTCCCGTCTGTTGTGCACACAAACAACAGGTTAACTTCAAGCGGCAGCGCCAATCGCATGTTTTCTAATACCTGGGGTGACCTTACATGAAACGGATGCAGAAAGATGGCGGAATCGTCGTGGCTTGGTTTCAATATCGGCTTATTTCGTGCGTGTAAGGTACTGCTAGGGACATTCCGCCAAGACGAATAAGAAGAGAGCGAGTGAGAGAGAGAGAAACAGCAACGGTAATCACGCTCACTCGATTTGCATACAACTCCATATATGTGCATTTTGTTGGGACGTTTATGTAGATCTAGTAACGTCGGGTAAAGGCGCATCCCTTCACTTTTGAAGTAGAATAACAACATGTTTGGAGGCAGTAATTGACAACACACCAGTTCGTTTCGTCTCAAACCAGAATACGTGTGACTATCTGTCGCTTCTTGGTTGATTTTTCTCGCGGACATTACGCATGACGAAGAATAGGAATAATGAGGTAGCCCACGTCATATACGACTCTGTAGCGAGTCGCATCTTCATCGTTTCGTTCGTCACCTTTTGTGGCACTTGTGAACTTACGGTAATTATCAGCAAAAAAGGATTACTGCTGCCGTCCTCAACAGATCGATAATAATTGGTGGATACCTGTCGTCGATGGATGTCGTCGATTGATTGTTGCTTCCACGGCGCGAAATATCAACATTAATGATAAATTATATAAAATGAAGATACTATTAGTGACTGAGCCCTGTATCCCTATTTGCATAACTGGAATGCAACCAATCACATAAATCTCTCATGTTTATAAAGGGTCACTCCGTGCATGCGCACTTTTTAATTAAGCATAGCTTCCATGTTAAATGCTTCACTTCCTTTTCTGAGTATTACTTCAGCCGACCGATCCTCACCGCTCTGTCATTCAAACGTTTCCAGAGTTGCACTGCGGCGTCGAGGCGAATTTCCCAAGCAGACAAAATGATCCTGACTGCATAACGCAAGGCACTGACGCTGGCCTTGTGATACCTAGCTCAAGGATCCGGCGACATCTTTGACCTTTGGAGATGCCCCACTTAGCGGGCGTGTCTGGTATTCCTTCCAACGAAACTTCGTTTGCTTACTCCTGTTGCGTCATAGCCTTATGCGTCTCCGTGTTGGAGCGCATGTGCTCGTTTTAGCTAGTAATTTATTTTCTTATTATTATTAAAATAAGCAATGTACTCAGCGGGGCCCTCACATGGTAGCCACTACCAACGAATAGAAAGAGCTTGCTTCATGCTACTTGTTTACTGTACTACATATTTATGTGTTTTCCTTTAGTCTTTATGTTGAAGCACATTTGGGTCATGAGTGCTTATACTGCGCTTAAGGTACGCTTTTGTTTTGTTCTGAAGCCTTACTATGGACGGATCCATACGGCTAAAGCATTAATTGGGGGCTGCCGAGAGAGGGGGGAAAAGGCGAGTGCTCAACGCGACGTCAGTCTCTATTTCAAAAGAAAATGCATTGTCTATGGGCTCAAATACTTACTATTCTCGTTGCTTTGTTCTGGCAGCAGTTTTCGAGTGACCGAGCTGTTTGGCAACGGGCGACTCGCTCTTAATTACAAGATAAAGGCCCTCAAGCCACGGATGCTTTTGTTATGTCGATTTTCAAAACTGGTTGTACATGAGAAGGTTGATTGTTTTCATTCACATAACGGCTGCGTATACGTTTGGTGAAATTTCGTTTTGCTTTGCTTTCATCGGCTCCATGTTTCTTTCATAGAAACAGAGCTGCGAAAACCAGGCACAAATTAGTAAGGATCATGTTAATTTGGTCCAACAACAGTAAAAGATGCCCGTCAAATAGTGTCAAATTGACAACGGTGGCCGTATATTTTTCAAAAGCATTCTTCTACAGGATTCAGACAAAGCACAGGTTGTCAGCAGCGGGCCAGTAATATAGAGTACGAAGTCTGCAACGTTGGGGCAACAGACGGCCATGAGAATATGCGGTTACTACATCCGAAAGGAATATTATACTCTGTGTACTGTCAGCCTAGGAAACGGTGCCGGTTCAGAGCTAATGGGACCGGTTCATTAGAGCTTAGTCGGCTACACCCAACAGCAGATCATCAAGGAATGCGGTATTTGAGTGTATGGACATAGGTCTGCGATTCGTAGACGTGTACGAATACTTTTGCCAAGCTGAGTGGACTAAGCGGTATTTCCTCACGATTCCACTTACGCAGCAGCCACTACGATCATCATCATCATCACCACGTTAGCTTCTTCTCGTTTCGGTCTCTCTCTCCGAAGAGTCTTTTCAACGTCCATCAACCCTTAAGCTCGTCGTTTCCAGACGACTCGACGAAAACAAAAAGTGGTTTACCTACTTCTGTCTGCCGCATTCTCGCTCACCTTTCAATCGGGACCCTTGCTGGGAACGTCAGTGAAACTTCGCCGCATGTAATGCGGGACCGAAACCGGGTCAGAAGTTTACTGGAGGCCTCCCAAAGACAAACAGCGCGTGCAGGATGCATTAACATTTCCTCAGCCCACGCTTACCTTTTCTTTTCTCTTTTTCGTTTTACGCAGTCCCGTGCTGCGTAAATTTCACTGGGGGTCTCGTCCCAAGGCTTTTACTGATTTGAATAATATGTGTATGAGAGGGATTTATATGCACGGCGTTTTTTTTTCCCCTTTTCTTTCTTACTGCAGTCTCCCGGAGCATTTGGAGGTAACGGTTGGTGACCCTTGCTCAATTGCTGGTTGACGACGATTGTAATAATACTGCTGCGAAGGGTTGTTCTCAGATGTTTCGTGGAAGATCCGTCTTTGTACTACACGTGTGATGTATGCATTGGAAAAATGCCGCATGGCCATAGACTCTTGTACGTTACAACATTCATTCTTAGAGTGGGATGTAGGAAATCCTTTAGACTCTGCCACAGTGACGCACAGCATTCCTTTCAGTGTTCTGAGAAAAGCTGGCTTCCCTCTCATCCACTTGTGTTGTAAGTGACAGGCGCCACGCGTGACGCGGGGATCGTCAGTCTGTTAACGGTATCCCCACGCAAACCCCTTAATTCCACAGCTCACGTGCTAAATTGTTTGGTCACACAGGAGCTCTGACATGAGCAACACAGTTCCTCACCGTCCGGCGGCCGCCACTGAAATCGCGTGACCTTTCCATTTGCGGCGCGCTCGACAGGATCAAGATCCCGTACAGCCGTGTAGGTTTCAGAGTTTCCTTTCGTTATCAGCTCAAGTAATTCCAACGCCGAGACCGCAGACATGTGCACCGAAAGTGCTAGCCGTGTTACACACTTTGTTGTTTCGTGCTTCTGAAAGCCACTTATTGTACTCAGCTGAACCGCAATGGAAACAGACTTCATGAAGGGAAGTCGGGGCGCTGCCGGAACTGCGGCGATTCATTGTCGGAAGAAATGGACCGTGCCGGAAGTTCGCATGAGTAATGCGCAACATATCGCCCGCATCCTCTCGAGCGTGATCAAAAGTTTTGACAATTACCGATATATGCTCAGTTGAAGAAACACGCTCACAATCTTTGCTTTAACTGTATCATACAGAATGTTTGTATGCTTAGACGATGCTACCATTCTTTTTTTATTTCTATGAAACTACTGTTTAAATTGAGTTGCAATGAAATCCCAAATCTAGCTTCATTTGAGAACACAAGCCTGGACTAACGTCACCGTGCGATCTGTTTATTCGCCATTTAAACAATTACAGCAAACACGAAGAAAAACAACAATGTTCAGTTATATTTCGGTTATGACAGTATGGGGCTTTGTGGTGCTTTGTGTGTATTGGGGTGGCTTCCACTCTACGAGTGTGATGCTACCGGGTAGTGCCGCTGCCGCTACAGGCCAAGAATGTATAATGAAAATGTGAATGTGACGGTCGTATGTGGAAACGGTGATGATGATAGTCGCCAAGGGGTCGGGTAACAATAAATCCGCTTGGAAAAGGGCAGCTATGTCTCAACTCTCAAGGGACAAAAAGAAGACAGGCAAGCTGGGATCGTTGTCCGCGCCTCTCCTCTCGTTATTATAGGCCAGGCAGTTTAACAGGAGAGGTTAGCCATTCCCTTGCACGCCACCCGCAAAAGAAGAATGTTTGCTAGCGTTACGGTCAGGTAGCGATAGTGTGGGGTAAGGCCACACTTACTCGTGGACTGAGCGTGAGGGCTTACGTAGGACGTAGATAATTATCAGCTGTAGAGTATGAAAGCTACCCAACACGAGGAACTGAAACATCGCAGCTATAATGATTTTCCTTCCGCAGTAACAAGGGGCGTTTTCTGCTTTTTTTTTCAAATATATATATATATTAAAGGGACAAAAAAGAAGAAAGACTAAACCTCTGCGAAAGTTGCGTAATAAAGTATATCCCTCTGTCCTTCTTCCTCTCCCCTTCACGTACTAGTAACACATGAAATAAATTACGGTGTAGATAGCTTCTGAAGCCTACACGTTCTAGAATGATCTATAAAATGGCAAAAAAAAAAAATATTAACCACCGCACCCTGCATACTGCTAAATCTCACGAATGAAACTTAATGTCTGCGAAAACGGTTTGCGTAGAATCATGCGTATGCACATGCGCTCTATTTCAGTCTTGCAACTGAGTCTCTGTCTTTCACCTCGTTCGCATCCCTAATGAAGCTAATTACAGCACAGGTAGAGTCTCAAACCTACACATTCTGTAATGAACAAAAGCAGATTTAGTCGACCCTGCAGTGGAATGCTTTATCTCATTAGTTGAACCCTATTAGGACGTAAATCATCCGAGTAGGTTTAATGACTTGTACGTACCATTTTTCGTAAGGTCAGTTTCACTCATGAGATAACGGATCAGATAACAGGGTCTACTAATTTTGTCTTTCGTAATTTTAAAATTTGTGCGTTTGAGACGCTGCAGTAAATCGTTTAATAAGATACCAACACGTGGATGGGAAAAGAAAGAATCAGTGGCATGATGATAAAGCTGGTAAAAAATATTATTTGCGTCGCGGCTGCAGACTCGTTTTCGTTCTGTGTTTTCTGCAGAGTCATCTTTTATCCGCCTCGCGAGGGTACGTCACAGTCGTGACGTCATTATGCGCCACAGGCCTTTTTATTTCTTCTGCATCTTTTTTTTTTTGCCAGGAGACTCGGAAAGTTCAGCGTCATGGCGAAGTGAGAGATAAGAACGCTATCCACGCATGCGCAAATTATCTTGAGCCATCGTTTCAGACGAGTCCATGAACTTTGGCACCATCTCGTGCGGCGACTAACCGAACGGCGTTGCTGCCTTATATTGTGTAACGCAGTTGCAGCACAATTTGAGGTTGTCTTGTTTCCTATCTGGGAGTTGTTCAAGTACTCATATCTGACAGACGTCACGTCATATCGCATATGGTAAGAAAACTAGGAGTTCTTTTGAACCTTTCGTAGTTCTGTTCGTATTTGAACCATGTCTCGATTTCCAGGCTTGGTTTTTTGCGTCTATTTATTTGTGAGGTTTCACCATTAGGTGTCCAGCTGATTTGGAGGGCCGGGATTAGAATCGTAACAGGTGTAAGCTGCGCCATGTCAGCCTTTGCTTGTTGCGGATGTAAGGGCCTCCAACACAGCCGAAGTAGTGTTGGGCTAAAATCATCTCTCTTTTTCTTCTTGTTTATTCGTCGCTGCAACCCCCACTGCCAAGGCAGATGCTACTCATATATGATAGACTTACTTTGATCTATTTTGCACACTACGGAACGCTGAGGATGGTGCATCGCGCGTTTTGGGTTGCGGCCAATGCCTGTCAGTCTAAGATTTCTCGCGCAGCACACTGACGTAGGCACACATGCAGTTCTGCCTGTTTTTCTCGAGCATATTTAGTGGATGCATCCGTGCGCGTGGCAGCTTCCGCGCTGACAGCTTGCGTTTCCTTTCAGAAGGGGAATTACCGGCCCCGTGCTGGCTTATATTGCAGCCATAGCGGTAAACAAACAATTTAAGTGTGAGCGTTTACGGACACACATTGGCGCCAGAGAACGTTCTTTGCGCCACCTGTTCTCGGAAGTATTGCGCCCCATTCCAGACATGTTTCTCTGCTGCGTGAAGGTCTGTATACTTGTGTCTAGAGACGGTTGTGTTGAATCGCTCCGTGGGTCTGACGTTTCAGGCGTTCGCTTATCAGTCCGCATTTGGTATCCGCAGAAGCTGAAAGAGTATTTGATTGTATTATATACGGGGGCAAAGCTTAACCAGTAGTATCACGCTGCAGGAGTTTAATGCTGGAGTTTTCCCCGTTACTCTACGCTCTAAAAACGGGACTGCACAACATATTGGGAACCAATTGCGATACAGCATGATATACTTCCCTGTCTTGAATGCCGGAAAACGGCAGGCATTTTCTACAAATAAGAAAACATGGATATCACTGCGAACGGTGATTGTCTGTTATCGTCTTATATGGTGAAGCTCTGTTTTTAGAGTGTATTGCCGTCCGAGTCGCCCGTGTTTGTACATTGGGGAATCAGTATATATACTCTAAAAGCAAACTTCACCGCATAATGCGGCGATGACCAACCGCAATTCCAAATGATATCTTCTACTGACCCTATTTGCTGCAAACGGTGGTCGTACGCCTCTTATGTGACACTTAGTTGTGCAGAACAGACAAAAATGTGCGCCCACCGTTTTGAGCAAATGGAGTCTGTGAAAGGCATCATTCGGAATGGCGATTGGTCCTCGCCGTGTTATGCGGTGAAGTTCTGTAGACCCTTCTATCTCTGTGAAATGATACGCATTGGGGTCGCATTTTAGTAACGCGGATTCCCGTTTCCCCAACCGGAAGCGACTCCGCTGATCTCCGTTCTTTTGTGTTTGCCCCACCACGAACTCGTTTGCGTTAGTCCATGCATAGCCTCTTTCGCAAGGGGCGTTTTGCCATTTCTGTTAGAGTCGCGGAATCCGGGACACTAGTGGATGCCCTGATCTTTACCCTCTGATCTTTCACGGTGAAAACACACAACGGTCTTCCGCCTCTCTTAGTTCCTGCTGTGAAAACCACACCCCGTCATTCGCCGCATCTGGGAAATTTTGCAGTGCCCCCATCAGTCAAAGGGTTGCATTCAGCCATGTCAGTTCTTCCTGAAGCCAACCTTAGGCGTGATAGCATCAGGAGAGAAACGAAGACAGAGGATGAAGCAGTTTAATTTCCGTCATGGACTGACTTCACATAAAAATGAGCCGTCGGACGTCCCTCAAGACAGTATACCAGCTGTATATGATGATTTATTAGCAAGAGAAGCGGAGAGCTTGGCCTGCAGATCAGAGCTGGTAGTATGCACCACAGAATGGTTACACGCCAAAACTTCGTCGCGCATCTGTAGGCCTATAGATCACCTGCCGCTGATCAAGGAACGCGTTATGTACAATAACCTCACATAATGAAATTAAGCATGTACCGTCGTCCTGGCGTGGTATTTAGTTGTCCATTGCCACCGGCCACCTTGTTCACAAGCACGATATCTTTATTCCTCCCTGCACAAGTCCATGCCATGAGTTACGCTGATTTCTCAGCTTACTGAAATGTATTTTCTTTCGTGCCTCCTCTTGGGTACGACCGCTGTCCGCGAACGGTCTTCTGACGTGCTTTCTCAACGCAGAGTATTTCTCCAGTGCATGTGTTTGGTTTCTTCTCCCGCTTTCCAGAGCAAGGTGGGACGACGTTCGATTCTTTTCAAGTCCAGTCTTCTTCTGCGGCGTGGGATAACTTAATGCCTTTCCGTTGTCTGTCCCTGGAGTGAAGCTTTTCGGTTCTTCCGTTTTGTTCGTCCGCTGTGAAACGACCACTTGCATTCCACCACGAAAGAAGTATGAGCTTGGGCACGAAAATGAACGGACAATACATGAGCGCTCTGATGTGTTGATCGTTTATTTTCGTGCTCAGCCTTCTTTTGTTATGGAACTCTTTCACCAGCTCGCCTGTATTTATGATGTATTATCAGGCCTGTGGCATCACTACTGCTATCTATTGCTAAGATGGCCGTGCATGGTTAATTGGGGATTATGCAGCATACTTTCGTACCTACTGGTGTAGTAGTATCCGGACAAAGATAATGAAGGTTGAAATGCCTGAGGCTACCCTGACCACTAGAACCCCTTTCTGTTACTTGCGCTTCTTTCATTTGTCAGCGATGTCAGAATGTGTTGCGGTCACTACGTTTTCACGAAAGGATTCCCCATAGAACACTTTCCTCTATATAGATTGGTATGACTGTTTGCGGTTATGGTTACGGTTAGGCCGGCTAGTCTTCACCTTTGCGGCATGTTGCGTGGTGGTAGTTTTTGGGCTAGATGGCACTTGACCCGGATCGGTCTGAGGTAGTCAGTGATGTCAGTCAGTTGTCAGTCTAATTATCCATCAAAGGAGTCGGCGGCAAGTCACAGTATAGCAGTGCATCGTACACCGTGCGCGTCGTATTGCGTTGCATCAAGCCTGTCAAAAATATACATGCATACTTGGCACACACGCACCTTCAGAACGCAAGACAAACTGTCCTCGAGTCTATTTTCTTTTTTTTCGTTTTCCTAGGCCAAGCAGCACCTGGTGATCCCAAAATACAGTTCTTTGGTGCAAAAATTGTGTGCTCTGCATAAATGAACTTCTCATTAACGGAAGTATTTTTCTGGTCCCCTCGAGTTCCGTTTAAGTGTATCCGACTATAATTCGGTGACCACGAAATTTCTGCGATTTTTTTTTTTTTACGAACATGAACCGAATGCTATTCAACTGTCAGCGGTACCGATGAAATAATGAAACAGGTGTTGAAAAATCAGAAAAGGTTTCCCTCTGAACTGTTACGTATACTTTTTTTTTCCTCCGCTGATGACCTCAGCATCTGCATTAGGCTGGAAAAGCTCCTTCGAAGTTCTCAATGGAGGAAGTTAAGAGGGGGGAATGAATAAATAAATGAATAAAAAAAAATGCGTGGCAGCTGTTCTTATTCAGGCCGCTTCCCTGGGGATTTCATTGATGGTTCATATCTTGCCCCGTTATGAAATATAATCATGGCGTCCTTCCCTTCACGCTTCGTACTGGAGCAGCCTGCGAAGATGCTTGTAGAACAAGCTTTAGAACAACTTTATCATTACGCTTATTATTATTTATTGATTCACTCGTTTTTGCTATGTGGTTCCAAAGGAAAAAGGTCAGGGTTATCGTATATTAGAATCTTGAGTATATTAGAATCTTGATGAACGCAAAGTAAAAGAGATTTTCGTATGGGTGCGAAATGTTTGATTCGCGTATCTTATAATGCGCAGGAGTTGTCTCGCAACGTAAACCCACCAATTATTATTATTATTATTATTATAACGCACAGGTGTCCGTGTTCAAGACAAGCGAATAAGTAAAATAATAAGAATGCACATGGTAACCAATTATGAAGGAAGAAGACGAAGAAGAATTATAAATAATCAAAACACTTAATATTAGGAATAATAAGTCTCATAATACAGTGAGAAAGGAAAACCGGATCGCCGGAAAAGAAGGCTAAATGTCCATTTTCGAAATCGTGGCGCAACCCTTTTCTTTTTTTCGGTTTACCCTGAAGGATTTTAGCATCGTCCCGCTCTGACACATTACCCTTGTACGTATATGGAATAACAAAAACACAGAGAGCGAGATAATTCGTATATTATTCATAAGTACATTTGGCGGGTCTTTTACCCATCTTGTGCGGACGAATGAGGCCATGAGGCTCGGGTCAAGGATCGTAGCAACTTCTAACAGATTGCTGTTGCAACTGACAATTGCTTTCGGACGAAAGGCTAGCCGACTTTTCCTCCAACTGTCAGGCCGTTTGCATCCGAAAAGGGGAAGTCTGTATCACGCACTTCTCCTTCCAAGCTGTCGGAAGATATGCATACGGCAGAGATAAATGGTGTCCATGAATCTACTCTCTGTTTCTGGCCGTCTCAAAGGAAGAGTTTACGAAATATATTCGAATGTTGCGTAAGATTGCGTAAGTTGCGCAGTGCGAGCATCACTCGTCGACTCTGATGTTCCTGTAGCTGGGCCGAGGAAAAACGTATGGGCTGTGAGTAAGATGTAAGATGATGAGCATACGGCCGCGTGCTTATTTTTATTTTGTGATGTGGTATTTTATGTGGACGAAGGAATATATAATATCTTTACAACGTGCTTTCTTTGCGAGGTAGCATGTCGCCACGTAAAATATATGGGGTGAAAAACCCTGGTTAGATTTTCAAGAATAAGTTTCCTGAAAAGGCCTGATAGCGCCTTTTTCAGTCATGATATCGCTGACTCGTCATATTCGCGACATCTGGTGAGAAGGCAGGGAAGAAGGGAGGGGGATTAGTGCAAATAGCAGGGACGAGTATTTTTGGGCTAGGGGCTTCCCACAATAAACAGAACTTCACCCCCAACACTCTGAGAACCAGCCGTCATCTCGATGGAGAAGAAATAGAAGTCATCGTCATTGCTCTCACAACCAAAATATAACCGCCGGTAACAGTCTGTTTCGAAAGCTGGGAAACATAAAAAAAAAAAAAAAAAAACGATTCGAGCCCCTCTTTGCCTTGAGCGTTGTTTGGTCACTGTGTCAGCCCGCGTCACCATTGGGTGTAGTTGTTCGACACATCTGTTAATTTCATCCTACCCTGTTTCGCGACTCGTCCTTCGTTTCATCTGAAGAGCGGATGAGTCGGCACATTCAAACGACTCTGGGTACGCTCAGTGACACGGTCATTTATTGACGCTACGAAGCCCAATTCTTCTACAGGTGAAACCAAATCGCGGCACCGTTTAACCGGTTCTGACAGCGAACACACAAACCTCGGTGAACCGATCAGCACGACCCGCCAATTGGAAAATTACGGACGCATGATGTTCGCAATACGCAAGCTGTAGACTCTGAAAGTGCTGGCGTTCAAGTTGATGTGATTTCGGAAACGTGTCGTCGCGAAGGGTATCTGTGCCACGAACCACGATATAGCGGAAAATTACCGTAGGTTATGTACGAGTAGTTAAGTAGGAAGATTACGGTGGGGTATTCGATTATCTGAAAAAGTGTGTCGGGGGATATACCATGTTCGCCCTCCATATCTCCGCACAAACATCTTGGGAAAAAAGAAAACGGAAAGGATGAAATGAATAAAATTCGTCAGGATGGTATTACGGCGCTTCCAATTTTTATCCACTTTTTGAAAAAGGAGGCGACACATCGCTAATGGGAATGGCTCTTGTCTTTCTCATATTCTTGATTTGAAATAAGCGAGTAAATAAATAAATAAAAAAATAAATAATCTTTTAACCTCAATTCTTGAAAGCATAACAACATCAAGAAGTTTCTCTCTTACATCTAGAAAGTATGTCAGGATGCGCTGTAGATGCATCAGCGGCTTCGCCACGCTTTGGTGGTGTACAGTGAAGACTCGAAACGTTCAAACCTTATTTTCACTTTTTGCGACAATCTGGGGCTGTTTGAGACATGGCGTAGACGAAGTTAGTTTTCACGTTGTCAGGGGAGGCCTAGAGCTTGAGTGATGAACGCACATCAGGAAGCAGTGGGGACCTAAACTTGTCATTAATTACTCTGTAGCAGATTTCGTCGGAAGGTGAAAGCTGAATACAATTTTGTGAGATATTCTGTAGGAACTTCACGGTGGAAGGTGGATCCTGTATCTCCCTAGTCCGAATTCATGGCCCTTGCGAAACGAATGCTATCGGATTCTTTAAAAAATATTTTTGATTAATATACGTGATATTAATTTCCATTAAGGAGGACATATAATTAGGCCCCTGTCTGTAGGTCTTTGTACTAGTTCATATAAAGTCCCGCCGTTGTAATCTACGTTCTCATCCCGTCGATCTTAACAATGATCTTTTAGTTTTACGTCTGAGAAAGCGGCGCTATTTGATTCCTCTCAATGGAAAGTCTAGTCGCATTCCCCTTTTAATGTGCAGTTTGGTCTCTCTGAGATTGTGCTCGTTAACGACCACTGTCGATCCTACTGCGACGTGGAATTCATTTTTGTGTGCTTTCAGCAGCTCATGCAGACAGATCGTGGCATCAGATCATGATTGTGGCGTCTTTCACTGTCGCGCACATTCGGGGAGAGGCCAGTTTCTCAGCATCACTGCTAATGAGGCACAACTACAGTGCAGTGAAGGCCAGTAAATCGGTAACTTGAGGTTAAGCCTCAAGCGCATTAGGGAACGGGTCGATGGAAATCGGCGCTACAGTTCTTCTGACCGGCCAACAATGAAAAGTGTTTTACCAGCATTGTCTCCGGCATCACCCGTTATACAGTTCACAGGAAATTAAACAAACAGAGCATGTAAATGCGAAATTAGTTATCTGCTCTGAAAGCGTGCCATTATAGCCGATCAGTCAAGAGACGAGAATTGATTGTGAAGACTGATAGTGCGCTCTCTTACGTCGGGTTAAGGTTAAGCCACAGTAAACGGTCGACGAGATTACGGTAACAGATGCGCGCGATACATGACGTCGTTTGCATAAGAAAGAGGAAAGAAAAGTCGTGTTTTCATCTATCCGAGCGATAGTATTGAAGCTATTGTTCGCTCGCGTGATGGAACGTTAAAGCGGCTGTTGTTGCGCTCCTTTCTGTCTGTACAAGATACAGCTTCAGGGATAACGGTACGCAGACCGGCCGGAACAGAAATAATGCCAATAGCAATGCTTTATTGATGACGGGGCCTACAAACGGCCTGAAGCCTTAAGATAATAAAGATAATAAGAATAAGTCCTGGTTTTTGTCGCCAGACAACTCCAGGACAAAAAGACGCACCTTCTGGTTTGTTCTCGTGGTTCGTGCTTTGAGCGTATTTAGAAGATAGAGACGTAAATGTTCAATTTTCGAAAAGCCTAGTCAGTCTTCAGGCTGTTGGTTTTTGACAAACATTTTCCTTTTAAATAGTATGATGTCAATACACACACATAAAAAAAAAAAATACAGGACTTACAAAGGACGGTGCTCGGTGGCCTCAAAATTTCGATTGCTAAGAATATCTCTTGCTTAAAATCGCAGACCGACGCAGCAGATGAGTGCTGAAGGATATGGTTCAGAATGACGATTAATCACGAGGTTGCTTTATACTCGAATCTCAATCTGTGTCCGCGTTTCGCTGTCTGATCCCAGTGCGGAACCCTTGCTCCTATGTGTCACTTGCTAAAGAACCAGTCATGCGGGAGCTGACAAGCTGACAGCGGTTAGATGTTTTCCTCAGGATTACATAGTGATTATTATATTCTCTGAATGCGGTCCAAACATCTCAGAAAAGAACCATTGTTCCAAACAAACTCGTGAAATTGATATGGCAGTGGTTCAAGGATGCCACGGACAGGTACCTGTTGCTCGGGGGCTACCGACGACAGGATGGTTATCTGAGAATGCGATGGCCAAAAGGTTATTGGATACAAGGTCGAACCTCAGAATAACGCACCGGACTAACAGGTGAGACGGATGCAGAAAGTCCTGTGAACTGGCAGGTTCTATCTTGTTGCCGCGTTCCTGCTAAGCATTTTCGGACTGGACTTGCGCATAGCATGATGAGAACCAAGAGCCATTCAGAAACACATTATTCATAGACGAGATTATATTAAATTAGATAGATTCACGATGTGTGAAAATCGGTGGGCGCAGCAATGATGCAAGGCATAAGTATACATAATATGTACGCCCACTGCTTTTGACGTATTGTAATTCAGTGAAGTTCGTTTTAAAAGTGTGCCATCGTAAGGGAAACAACTTTCCTTCTCCCACAGATTTCCTTACACTATAAAAATGAGGAAGACCAATATGAATGATAATGATGGGGTAGTATAGTTCGCCCCTATGGCTGCACTCTGTCCCATTGCACGAGGTTAGAAGTGGAGAGGGGAAGTGATGGCCTAAAGGCATGTATGACGTCAATGGCTTTTAGAAAAGCGTTGGAGCATCGATACCATACGTGGGCCAGGAGTTTGGAAAAGATGACAGGCGGCCCGTTACCAATAACCTCCGGTATGCGCTGAACCGTGCATTGTTTAGCTAAATGCTTGTCACATTTTTAAGGATGTGGAAAGCAGAGCGATAAAAGTAGTGCGCTGTTTCGAATAGCAATCGTCCACGGTTCCATTGGTCAACCACACAGCGATCTTTCACGGAGATCCTGAGCCACTGGGCAGCAGACATCTTTGACTCCTCAGAGAAACCATCTGTCTTTTGGCATGATGATGAATGTGCGACGCCGATGCACCTCTGGGCCCATCACATCTGCTGCCTCTTTGCTTTTTAAACGGTGTGCCCCGGGACCCATGGTAAAGCAAGACGGTAGCGTTTTTCTTGTAACTTCTTACATACGTGTACGATGTTCTCACAACTGTTGTCAGATTCTCGTGTTCCCAGCCTAGCTATGCATTACAGTGTGGATTAGCTGTCTGTGTAAAGCTCCCAATGGCAGGTTCGAGTGTTGACTTGAAATTTGCCTTGCAAAGAGGACTATGTCATAGAGCTCCACACAGGTGGATGAGGTACAACGAGATAGCCGGTACCCGTATGTCAGACTCCTTGGATTGTACAATGTAGTGGGGTCAAATCATATTAAGTGTGGGCGGCTTAAGGGCTTCAGTTGAAGTTTTTTGCCGTTTTCTCTTGAGTCCAGTGATGAAGATAGAGATTGGTGGTAGCGGAAATAACCATGGAGGTATCACTTTGGATTAAGAACCGTGGGAAGCGCTTCACTTCAGGGACGCACATTGAAACTTCTGTGTCATCGCTTCTATGTTGGCGTATCGCCTTTTTTGTTGCCTAAGCTCAGGTCTCTTGCGCCGTGCACTTCTTTAGCTTCCTAATTATTGGATAACATCAAGCAAAATGTCTCAGGTTGGAAGCCGCCGATATCCCGATATTCTGCAGTGTCTCTTACAGTTTCGGTGCGCAATATCGGCGGCTTCCAACCTGAGGCATGTTGCTTTAAATTGTTTCTCCTCGATGTTCATAATTAACGGATAGCTTTCATGATGGGTGAGCAGACGTGGGGGATAGTAGACTATGTCCCGTTTCCACCGACTCTGGATCCAAAAAATGAACTTCACTGCATAACACGCTAAGAACCAATCATGTTTTAGAATTATATGAGTATTTGGCAGGAGTTGTTGAAAGTGGGAAATAACGCTATGCACGTGAGGCGCTCCATATTCATATAATTCTAAATCGTGATTGGTTTTGAGCGTGCTATGCGGTGTTAATGTGCGCGTTGCCGCTAAAGCGTCATTGATCAGCATGACGTTTGTCATTCTTCAACGTATCAATGGCGACCGCGTTGCGCATAGTGCTGCAGAATACTTTAACTTTCCATTTTCAATAGGCTGACGTTATAACATGCGCACGTTTTTACTCTGTCATGTTGGAATTCGTAAGGGAAGCGATTCTTGTTAGGAAAGAGTAAATAAGATACGCAAGGGGTTGTGCTCGTTGACAACAGGGATTTTGCTAAAACATTGTCAACGGGATCTTCTCCTCAGCGAAGAGAAGCCATGCAGAGTTATTATAACATAGACAAAGGTGCACCCATCTACTGCTCAGTTGTGCTCGATTTAACGTAGAGTCTGGTAAAAGAGTGTTCCAGACGATGTCACTTATTGATGCAGCTGGCCTATTTCTAGTGTGGGTTCTTGTTTTTATCGCGACATCGAAGCTCTATCTTCTGTAGGGGAAACATTAAATATTAGGACAGCAGTATTTGTAGAAAAAAATATAAGCATTGTGGTTGCTTCATTTAGATAATGGAGGCTACTATTCCTGACGTTATGTTGTCTTAGACGATCTGATGTTACTTTTTGGATGGACAGCCGCTCTGCGGTCAATAAGGACGAATACACATCTTTCTCTGCGGGGATTAAAACTTGAGGCAATTGAGCCAGTCACAGAATCGTTAAAGATAACCTGGCAGGAAGCCCCTTCGAATGAGCTAGGCTTTCCAAGTTTTCGATGCAGAACGACATGAGACTAGGGATAAAAGTCCTTCAGGTGCGGGCATATTTCCAACTTCCGGCCGTCGAGCGCTTTGTGGCCCACACGCTGGCCCTTAATTAACCTCATTAATTGACATTACCCTCTTATTCAAGGTAAAAAGGAGGGCGCACAAACAATGTCCTAAACACCAATACGGGTACAGGATGGCTTCCACCTACCATGTGGATCCCTGTGTGCCTGGTAAGTAAAGGGCACCGTTGGCTGTGGTCCTGCAAAACCTACGCAGGAGACATCCCATGCACTCGTGTAGGAACCAGTGACCCACAAAACATCAACTTTTACCGTCGGGCGTCTTTTATATGAGGTCTCGTTCCTCTCCTCCGGAGCATCTCTCATTGGCCAGTCGTAACAGGCAACCCGTTACAGGAATGCTCCTTGAGAAAGCGACGCTCCGAGATGCTTTCTCCCTTGGACGCCTCTCCGTGCATGCATCACCTTTGTCTCCAGGCGGGCACGTTTTGTTTTTAAGGGCACGCCGGATCCCTTACGTTGTTCGTCCATCGTTCCTCAGGGCGCACTGAAAGCTGGAGACTTCATAGATGTAAGGCCATATCTGTTGGATGCTCTGGACGCCATGTTACTAGACGTCATGGTCGCGAAGTCCTTTTTTACGTCTAGTACATATGGCGATGCGACCCGTACAATATGTCTTTAAGCCTTTGTATGTAAAGTGAGGGTGCTACAGGAAAATGGACGGTTATTCCACGTTGTTGTCTCCTTCGCTTAGATCATTCCGACACAATACCTCATCTCTGATCCTGCGCGGAGCAGGTGGTTGGCTCTCGACCGTGGTATCTACGCGGCGTTGCGCAATGGCATTAATAATATAAATATCAATCAGTACAACCGACTATAGACTCTACAACACATAGTACGAAACATGATAGCTACGACTAAGGTTCAAACCCCTCACCCTCCAGTAGTGTAGCCTACTCAGCCATGTTGGCCGAGTGGGTAGATCTTGGACACGAAATCGCATGGCAGGAATTAATGACAGTTGAGAATGTTCCTGATCACACGCCTGATACTTCAGAAGCTGTGGCGTTCATCTTTCTGCCACATGTATGTAGTTAAGCTAAATGTTTGAAAAAGTACGTCTGTCGTTTTAACAAATCAGAAGAATGAACGATATCATTAGGAGGAAGCCGTCGTGTTGCCAAAGCCGGACGGCTTCTCCGCCATTGTTAGGGATCATCACCATTTGCTTTCCGCGTTCATCAATCCCTCACACTGGTTATAGTCGTGATGCCTGCAGGAGTGTAGCCAACTAGGGCAATCCATCATCAACCATCTTTCACTTTCGGTATCGAATACTTTTTGTGTGCCTTCCTGCAAAAGGTGGTTTGGAGGTGCAGAGAGGCAATAACGTGAGTGCTTCTTTTTTATTGATTGACATCACGTGTCACGAAGTTCAGCAGTCCATAGACCAGTTACCTCGCTAAATAGTTTAGATTTAATATGTGTACGGAACGTTTGCATAGGAAGTATATAGTTTAAAATTACCGTCCCATGCGTGCCATGAGTAAGCATGCCGCAGAACGTTAGTACACTTGGCTCGTCTAGCCGGAACTCACATGGTGGTAGACAAGGCTGTCAAGCTACTTTTTCATCTCCATATTATGGACTTAATTCATGAATTTTTCTTGGCATGTCTTTTGCGAGGGTGTTATTCTGAAGGGTGGTTGGTTCCTGCCTGTGCCGCAGTGAGGCTTAGTTTTTCAAAGTGGACCCAGCAAATAATTCACACAAGGCTGAGTTCCTTCATTCTCACAAAACATGAGCCTACTTTCGAAATCTGTTGTTGAGCTTAGCCCCTGCCTGAGTCTTGGACATTTTACTGGTTCAAACATCCGATGGACTCGCTTCGCTGCATCAATTTCGTAGTCGCATTTAAATTTATGAACTCCCACACAACTCGGTTCGTTCTCTTATCTATGTTAATGTAAACGAAAATTAAAGTCTTCCGCTGTGCACCTGAGTTCTTTTATATCAGAATAGAGTAAGTTATTTTCGGAGACAGCGAGTCCGCTTTTCAAAGGGGATCAAGGTTTGTAACAAATTTGGAATGGCACAAAAGGCGGAAGATTGGTGCAGCAGCAAGCATAAGACAAAAAAAGCAAGAACTTATACGAATGGAATAACATAAATGTTGGATTGAAAGGTTAAGTTTGAAGTGAGTTCGCATAAATGGATACAGGACTCAGACAGTAACTTTCCCGTGACTGCTGTCTGTCGCACCGCGACGGATGTAATGGCGGAAATGGTCGAGGTGCGCTGACGGGATGAAGAAGAAGAAGAGGGGAAAAAAAGCTTAATAGCCCATTACGTAAGGTTGTGCAAGTCAGGCACGGTGCAAACGGGCCAGTGTGGAGTCGGCAGCTGTAATCGAGGTTAAAAGTGTCACGCTGTGCGATATTTTGCTGTGTGGTGGCATTATGAAGGGAAAACGATCCTGAAGGAGTACTCTGCGTAGATGAAGAACAATGAATACGGGATGATCCGGGCGGATGTGCTCTGGAGATGAATGTAAATCCTCGAGCGCGTGGGCGCCCCAAAACGGAAGCACGTTCTCAAGGTTGATGGTTGTCCTACGAAGATGTTAAGTGCCACTGAGCACAGTAAGAAAATGGGGTACAATCGTCGGAAACACCTAAATTAGGATCATATATCTGGTGGGAAAAGTAGGTATCGATACACGTGATTGTTCCTGTCGCTTTCCTTGTTAGGAGTTTTTACGTTGAGCAGCATAAAAGCGCGTGGGGAACAAAGAGCGAGTGTGCCAATGATATCCCCAATGAGAATCATATAGTTCACGCACCTCATGCGTCAGGGTCGCTGTTAAGGAAAACGATGACATAAAAAGGGTTCACGTCCACTTGGCTTGAAAGGCCCGACCTGGGTGTACTTGTACACAAACGCCGTTAGATGTCAGCCATCTTTCGTTAAAAAGCATCTATTTCCTGTTGTTCATTTCGGGCTCTTGCTCTTTCTCAACAGACGGTATACACGCTAAAAAAAGAACTTCACCTCACAACACGTTGGGAACCGATCACGAGACAGAATGGTATACTTCGCTGCCCTGAATGGTGAAAAGTTGTAAGGGTACGCCTTTTTGTGGCATCGCCACAAAAAAGACGCACACCTACCGCCTTCTACCAATAAGGAAACGGAATTAAGGTCCTGCGGATGGGATTGGCTCTTAGCGTGTCAAGAGGTGAAGCTCTGTTTCTAGAGTGTAGACGTACGCCTTTTTGTGACGCGTGTCCGCTTTTAAAAAGTCAAACGTAAAAAAAAGAAAGTACGCCAGCACATAACACACCAAGAGCCAATCACCATTCCGAGTGGTATCATTACCTGTATAAAACGTACGCCCGCCGTTTCCAGCATTCAGAACAGCGAAGTAGATCATTATCTATCGTAATTGATTCCCAACGTATTGTGCGATGAACTTCTCTTTTTAGAGTGTGGTTTTTCACCAGTCAGTGAACAGTATAATTCTGAGTTATGGCTGGCCCTCAGAGGTCTCAATACATCAATTAATTTTTTTATTTATTTTTTGGTGCAGGTTTAAGAAGAGGTGCAACCCATTTTGTCTCGGTAATTGATGGGCAGTTACTTATGTGTGTTAGTTTTCCGTGTATGGGATCACATGTGCAGTTCAATAGAAGTATTCAGTTAGTGCCGCCTCGTCAGGCTTGTCAACTAGTCCAGAGCTGTGTATCTGTGTATATACGAAACTCCTCTCTGCATAGCGGATCTAATGAGCTGCGAGCTTTACCAGAGCTGCTCGGCGATACCAGATAGGGCAGGGCAACATGCAAAGCTCACATTCTGTGCCGTCATCCATCATTCTGTTGCTTTGCATCGCATGCACTTGACATGAAGAGGTGACTCAAATATCGAAATACGTGATCTGCCTGCAACAAAAGGCTTCGAAGCGCCGAGTAAAAAGAGAATGGAGAAGTAAAATAAAATAAAAATGAAGCGTGCATGGAGCATATCAGCTGCAGTGCAATCATTGACCTGGGACCCTGATATGCTTCACCCGGGGGACTCGTAATCCTAGTAGGGATGGGCGTAATTTATCATGCTATGCTTCTAGCGTGTTTGCTCTACATTCTTTGTTCATCAGAATGAGGTATCAGTGTGAAATACTTTCTTTTAACATCAATTAGCAACTTGACTACATGGAGTCGTACGATGGAAAGTTAGACGGCATCCGTGTTGTAATTGTGGCATAATTTCTTCCTTTGGCATATATCTGTATACATAAAAGCAACGTGAAACATGTACGCTAGGCTGGAACGGGTCAGTGACTGTGAGGAGAAAGCAAAAACCAGCACGGCACGATGGATGAGCTTACGAACCTGTTGACGGAATTGCGGTCATCAGTTTCTCAAGCACGTTTGCCGGGTGTTACATGAGCAAGGTGAGGACTATACGCGGGTTATGCGTTTCCTGTGGCTGTTTTTATGAGGGTCGACCTACGTAGCCTGACGAATGTCTTTGCGCGTTAGCATCCAAGATACCGGCACTTATCATGCTTCGAAGCTACAGTGCTCAACTGCTGACATCTCAATATATGTACAAGAAGTAATATGCTATGTCGACTTTCGAGTCGTCTTATTGTCTTTTTTCTTCAGTGATTACAGTCTTGTCTTCAACGGAGATCTTTTGGACGTCTCTTTGTTCGTCTCTCATGCTAATGACAGCAGAAACTTCAGAAAGTTCAAACAACAATATTTCTCTGTCTCTCGATAACCCTGCGATGAGTAATGTGTGGATGTGCGAGAGAGAGAGAGAGAGGGGAGGGGGGATTTTTCTCTGTAAAGCTTGATCTCTGTGGAACAAATGTGGACAAAAATATTGTTGAATAATTAATGTAAAGAAATATGATAGTAATAATAAAAATAATGTTCTTGCGAGACACATATCATCACTGAATACTGTTGGGTCTGAGTTGGAAAGTTGGAAAACTGAAGGGTCTCTGGCTCGTACAGCGCCCATTTAGTTAGCCACAGCGCTATTTCTGTGGCCACCGTGCTGCGCCTTGTGGCGGTCAGGGCTGCCTGAGGAGGCGATGATGCTTCATTCCTCGTGACTGGTGGCGCTGGTCTTGTGCATTTCGACTCAGGTATTTGTCAAAGTTCGCTCTCTTCCGACAAGAGTCTTCATTTATTTTTTCACGTGGATGTGCGTGCAAAATTTGTCAAGTCACTGCTCTCATCTGATGCCTTGGTGTAATAGGGGTCCTCGTGTAGCGAACATATGTACAGCGGTGAAGCATCTCATTTCATCGTCACTACTCATATTGTTTATCGTTTAAGCGCCGTGCAGTGTGCACCACATTTGCACGCGGTAAAGGGTTGTATAATAAATACTATTTAATTTCAGTTATTTACTTGTCTTTTCATACGTGCCCACTAATGAAAGAAACGTTCTTCTCGAACCTCTATCCTTAAGAGGAGGGCCTTTCCGCGCACACTTTTCGAGCAGCAACTGCATCAACACCCCGTTATACTTTCGAGTACTGGTATAGGTGCCACCATGTATTTCTCGAGTAAAAATGCGCTCTTTCGTTCCAGTTTCCAACCCTGGACAGCGTGCGTTTCCGCCCGCTTCGCGGATTTATAGAGTGACAGAAGATGGTCGCCGGAGAAAGTCATTTTAACACTCCTTTTTATCTGAATGGTGCTCATCTCTCGCCAAACGTCTCTCGCGACGTAAGCGAGATAACGTGTCTTTATCGCCGTCATGGGAATGATCACTCTTTTCTTACTATTGCATATCTTCCAACTCCTCCCTTAGTAAAGTATAGGCCGAAAGACGCGTAATATATGGGGATAGCAGGAGCAGGGAGAAACAGGCCGTTCTGACACCATTCGATAGTTCGTAGCATTTCGCTATAAGCTAACTGCCATCATGTATTTGAGGCCTTTTCACGCGAGCCCTATGCGAGATTAAGCCTTTTAAATATGGGAAGATAACGCAAAGTCACATTAACGTAATTACTGCTGTTACCGTATTCTTCAGACTACAGACCAGAGCA
>JARGYV010098496.1:0-10693 GCA_029532675.1 Ornithodoros moubata
TGAGGTATCTATGAAAAGGCCATTCCTTCGACTAAATACCTATAATTACGGAATTTTCACAAAGCACAATGTCACGCCAGTATAAAGCGCCCAAAGAGGGCATGTTGTTCGAATATGGGTGCTCCTAGAAACTGGCTATTCCTCGAAACCCTATTTGGCGTTTTACACTGGCGTGGCGTTGCGCCTTGTAAAAATTCTATGATTATAGGTAGATAGTCCAAGGAATCGCCTTTTCATAGGTACCACAACCTTGAGGATGCTACAAATACAAGCGCTACAATCTTGGGAACGAAGACGGAGTCCTTGAGAGAGCAGTGAAACCGCAGTCTTAAACCGCAGACGATTACAAGACCACGTGCAAGCAATGGAAGACCGCTAAGCCTTAGGAACCGATGGAGGGTATAGTTTGCTGCATACGGCGAAGATTACGTATCAAAGAATCCGACACCAGCACAGCTCCTCCCGCCTGAATCATAACCTGGCAGCACTGCATCGCCGCTTCCTTTACCTAAAAGATCATTTCATGCGAGTTGCCGCCCTTGAAACCGTATGGCACAAATGGCAGGCAACCATCAAGGGAAGGATAATGTTATGTTCTTCTCGCCTCGAGCTCCCGTAGACGACAACAATCGCCCAGAGGAAACAGTGCGGCAACGATTAGGCCTCGACTTCGCGGTACCCGAGGGTCGTTACGATATTCCGAAACGAAGATTAGAATAAATATAGCCCTTGATGACAAGCCATTACTTCCCAGGCGAGAAGAATGAGAGGACGGGATGCTACCAAACATGTGCGATTACGGTTATAACTATCCGTTATGGTTCATGTCGTGTACTCGCGGCTGGTATATTCATGTTTGACTGGCGCTTGTTTACAGGAAATAGATTTCCATCGACCAGCATCGAGGTTATACTTGAATTTACCCTTGGTTCCGTGAAAGTTTCACAAAATTCATTCCGGTTTCGAGCAGTATGAGTCATCCCCAGGACATACGCTTATTCTTGTTCGCTTATTGTGCTTCTTAGAAGAATTGCGCTGTATCAACAGGCGAATCAGTGCAAGAGGACGTCAGTGCACCGCTTGCATACAAAAGACCTTTTAGCTTGGCTAGATCAGGTAGATCGGGTCGTGCGATCCCGATAACTTTCTCCGGAAACGAAAAGTTTCCGCCGAACCAACGGAAGCGCCACTTTCACGCCAGCAACGGCATGCACGCAAAATGAAAAATATTGCGTTTGCAAGACTGTGGCTCCCAGCAGGAACAATCGTCGCTGAACGATTGCGCTGACTGGCCAAGGGTACGGGACGTAGAGCAAAACCAAATATCCTAAGCTGTTTCAAGCGGAAGTATTCGCTAACCACCTGGAAATATACGTCCTGTTCTCCTATTCAGACCATTTCATGTACTTCGGCTCTCCGAATTTAGTCCTTTGACAATGGGCTAAACGTGAAACTCACAATCTATCCCAGGTATACAAGGGCTATACAAGGGTGACCGTCACCTACAATCTTATTCACCCTGGTGGACACGCCATACAGTGCAGTCAGACGTAATTATGGGGGACTGAATATCCCTCCTACGTTCTTAGCGAAGGTCATTGTTGTGGTCAGCGAGTCAAGACAATGCGCTGCGCTTGTTTGCAGAGTATGTTGCCATGAGCTGCTTTGTGTCTACACATATAGACTCGAAGAAACAAGCGACTCCGGGCAAATCGCAAGTTACAGTAGCAGACTGTTATATGACCGTCCGGACTGCCGCAAGGCTACCCTTACCCCCAGGGAAGGTTACGGGGGGTAAGGGTTACATATACTTATGACGGAGGGGATGTATGTAATCCACGTCAACCGCATCAAGGTTCTGTGACACCTGTCACAGAACGTATCTTAGAGAACAACTTTATACAGCGAGCACAACACCCCGAGGCTTCAGACGCGCTTCCCGCAGCATCAGCTGCAGATGCTCCAGAACACGTTTTAAGGGCAATGCTCTTCCTATCATACGGCAACTACCACAGCTGCAACTTATGTACATTCTTATAACTATTTCCATAGCGGTTATAGCGCCCATAATTTTTTACAACCAAGCTGAAACGGAAAAGGAGCCAAGGGGTAACACCTACCCCCTAATCTATAAAGGGCAGTCCTTATCAACCAACGTCTTGGATGCGTTCTTCAGTAAACGCTATCATGGTTCATACTTGTGTAGCTACTGGTGTACGTAAATTGCACGCACTCAATACACGCTGGTTCCTTCATTCGATTGTGAAGCGAAAAAACGACAGGCGTAAACATAGGGCACTGTGACGAATACAGAGAATGCAGGCTCACTCTACGCGTGGCGATAGGAACCGTTATCCGGACGCGCCTTTTGGGACGCCTGTTTTTCAAACAAAGCTCCTGGCAATTTATGGAACACAGAGAGAGAGAGAGACAAGAAATCTCAACACATGGCACACCGTAGTTTTTCATCTGTCTTAGAAGAGGACGTGCCTCAGCAATTCGCACCCTGGCACCAAACCGCTTGCCTCCTGGATCGAAAACCCGACCTCGGGATCGGAAACCAAACACGCTACCATAGAGAGCTATACATACAAAAGAGAAGGTAAAGATGCACCGAGTGAAAAGCAACGATTTCTACGTTCTCGGAACATCACCGGCGTCGTGGGTCGCGTTCGAAGGACTCCCATGACTCATCTTGTATCGCTTCTTCGAACGTATCCGTAACAGACTGCAAGATTTCCGCGAAACTCTAGAAAAAGAACGTCCTGTAGTGTGCACTGCATACGATTATCGACACGGTCAAGGGCTTGGTCTATCCTTCGAGTGAAACGCATTGCGACATATCTGCACAGAGTGAACCATACACTGCCCCACGGAGGACAGCTAAATAGGTGACGGCTGCTTACAGTAAACACCCTCGCTGGAAGCTATTTCCGCTAAAACACCTAACTGCCCGTTTTGATGTAACGTGGCGGGCTGGTCAAACTACTGCCCTATGGGGCAGGTACTATAGTACTAGTTGAAGCACAACGCCTCAGGTTGGGAGCATCCGGTGTTTCACACAGCGGCTGTGCTTCTTCTGAGCCAAGTTGCTGCAGTTCACTTTTCTTTTACAAGCCGCGATTACCACATAGTACCATCAGTAAGTTAGTACCATCAGGTGTAAGAGTGCATTGAAGGGGCTTCAAACTCGAAATTACGCAGCACGTCGGCTGTACATGTGCTAAGGCTTAAACCGCGGAAGAAAAGATCAGCGGTAAAACAGTGCGGACAACAAATACAAACTCCTCCGATTTAGAATATAATAAAATAACAGTAAAATATAGCCATACAGTAATAAATAAATACTAACTATAATAATAAATATTACTTATTAATCAATCAATCAAATTCAAGTTCTCGAAAATGAGACAATCCAACTGTAAAAGTCCAAGTTGAAGCGCGTATACAAAAAAAGAAAAAAAATCTACTTCCACCACCGCATTTGAAAAAAAAAAAAAAAAAAAAAATACATACACGCAACCCATAACAATAGCGAAAGCTATTAAATGAGGGAAACCCCTTCTACCATTAAGCCTCCCTGTGGGTCGCCCTTTTCAAACAACCCTATCACTCGATCGTCACGTGGCCCCTCCAGAACTCACAAGCCGCCGTTAGGACCAGCAGCAGAAAAAGGATTGCAAGGGACAGGGTGGGCGTTATGCAAGGCGGCTTTCCAGGAACCAGCCTAGCCGCTGGACCTTGAAAGGAACAGACGAGAGAAGGGGGCAAGCTGGTGGGAGAGTGCGCCAGCACCAATGGCCTGAGCGGAGCAGCGAACGTAGCCTGGATCGACTCCCCTCCTGTGGCCTATAAAAGTGGACCTCCACAGCCAACGGGACATTAACAACAGAGAGAGTGTGCATTAAACATGGTGTCTACCAAGGTGTCCCTGCTTGTTCTGCTCTTCGCCGGCGCGGCCTTCGCGGCCCCGGCTGAAGCCCCAGCTGGCGATCTCCAAGCCGATGCTCAAACCAACGTTCCATCTTCTCAGGTTCCTCCCAGGCCGGTAAGGACATAGCACGACCATGGATTACCCGCGGACTTGCCGCCGTTTCCTGCTGGATAGTGATCGGATAGGAAAATAGGCGGGATGGCGTCTTAGATGGCCGCGCAGGTTTCTCATCGTCTAAATACAGTCGAGGCCGGCTATTGCGATGTTCGATATAGCGGTAGTGCCATTAATACAACCAGTATGCTGGTTCGTACGTTAGAAAGTCGGGAATTTGACCGACTTGGTGGTTTTGCTAGTCTAACAGTAGCACGTGTAGTGTACCGCACTGTCTTCGTTCTGAATCGCAACGGCCATAACGTGGCTTGACCACGCCATCTGCTTTGGAGGTTCCGGCTGGCCATCATTATCTTTATTGGGATCAATACTGTAATGTATCAGATGACGTGGCCTAAATTAGTCCTCATCCGCCAAGTTGTCTGTTGGAGACTTTCGCAGAAAGATTAAGGGGGTATCTAGGTCGACCTGTCTGCTTTACAAGTACACTTAGGAGCGGTACATAAGTGAGTTTGTGAATGTCATAACGCCAGCTAAGTTGTGTCAAGTTCATTATTATGAAATTTAATTCTATGATGATGTGATGACATCGAATACTGAGTAGAGATAACTTGGAAAATTTGACTATTTTTTGCTCCGTTGTTTTTTTCGTCAAATTCAAGTTTAGGCTCCACTGTGCACCATTAACTTTACAGAAAATGCTGCGGTTCACGAACATGTTGATCTTCACAAATGCACGCAAAATGAGATGCTGTCGATTAGCAGTACCTCACAATGATTAGGTGACTGAACCATGAAGAACAAGGACGTCATTTCACTTAGCCATTCAAGTCATGCTCCATTAATTCGGAACTGCAGGAACCATCAAACACGGTTGCTCGAATCGTCCTCGCATACGCCTTTGTGGCAAAGGCGGCAGAGCGAAACCCAAACACCAATCCTGCCCTTCAAACCCCTACAGAAAAATCGGGGTCACCCGAAGCTCGCATACAAAACACGAGTTGGTAGGAGGCCTAGTACAACCCCACTCGTCTTTGCACAGTTTCCACATCAACACCCACCCGAAAAAGTCACCTCGAAGGTGTCTTTCACCAACGACTTCCGCCTATGAATTGCAAAGTGGGAGGGCGACCTTGTAGGGAAGGCGTTCTCACTGCTGCACGCAAGTCAGCGCACTTTGACAGGTAGCCTTCGCGAAAGGAAGCGCATCACCGGCAACACGTACGGCAAAGCCAACGCGGAAGACCGCTATAAAAGACAAACTTGGCGACGTTAAGATTCCGCGAGCAGCCAGATTTGATTCGAAACCACTTTCACGCGATGGGACGGCGGCAAGCGGGTGAGATGGTTCAGGAGGGGGCCGACTGATCCACTTTCGAACACGTTCGGGCGCACGTTGAGAGCAACAAAAATATTGGGGACCGGTTCTTTTGCGGGGAAACCCGGGGATGTTTTATGCCTCGCTGGTAGAGCAGGAAAAGTTTTTTACTCGGCTGATTGTTTTATCTTGGAAGGGGATCGGCCCTCGTCACTTTCGGTGGGGACGTCTCCGGGAGGGGGCGTAGCGAATCGAGCGCAGTCCTCCACTTGTCCTGTCGCAGAGATCTATCGCGGTCAACCAAGATATGGGTCGCTTTCCAGTGACATCCATTCGGAATGGCAGAAGCAAGCGGTCTTTGCCCGATGTGCCAGATGTGTTCAGAGATGAAATGAAAAAGTAGAATTCAGGTCAGCCAGCCAGCTCTCCCTTATAGCGGTCGGCAGAGTCCGGTTATTACGACGTTCAACCCGGTTATAACGACTTCCCGATAAGAAAGCGAGTTCGAATTCGTTCGTCAATAGTATACTGATAAGAATCAGCATGTGTAAGATAGCGTTCCTGTCGACATCGTTATAAACGCTGTCGATTGCATATTGACACAGTTCTGGCTTAGGGACGCAGTACTCTTGGTCATGCTTGACTTTCATACCACATATTCAAAACTTATTTCCTCGATTCACTGAGGGAAATGGTGCATCCAAACAGTACCAATTCCTTTCGACATTGCAATCACAGTCAATCTAAGTCTACATGCACTACGGGCAACTTTTTTTATAGCTTTTTAATATTTTTCAAGGTTAACTTAATTGCACACAGTGCCTTGGTGTTTAGACGTTCACACTCCCAGCAAAGCACGAGCCTGCTGAGAAACGATTCAACTAACGTCATCAATTTCCTCTTTCCAGCAAATCAACTGGGGCAAATGCCCGCAGCTTCAGCCGACGGAGAGTGAGAGGGTAAGCAAATCAATCCCTTCCCAATAACATTGAAACCGAGATCCAGATAGCAGTCCCTACTGAAACGTGCCTACAAATATACTGATTGCCACCATTCCCCAAACAGCAACAGAAGGCTCTAGTCATTGACCAGTGCTTGGAGAAGGTGCCACTGCCCAACATTGAGAATGCCACCCAGGTCAGTAGAAATGTACAAGCGGTGAGGCTTCGCCACCACAAAAACAAGTGAAAGAATGCTAACTTTTTGCCTTCTATGTACAGGAGGATATCCAGAAGCACCGCGAGGATGTCACCACCTGCGCCCTCCACACCGAAGGATGGGTAAGTTTACCACCACATGCAACCTCAGTAACTTCAGCATCATGCAGTGATAGGGACTTCCCCAGCAATCCAACTAATACAAAAAGCTCAAAAATGAGAATCAGAACCTCTTCTCGCAGCATCCTCACTACGTGTGTTTCAATGTGTGTCAAAATGTCTCCGTAATCACCTCTTTTCAAGTACCTCCTGTACTCCAAAGCAATACTTCACAATGCCGAAAGTGCACCATTCCATTGACACTGCCATCCCGCAACCTTTCAGTTCAACGAGAAGGGTCACTACCGCTTCGACCGTGCTCGTTCCGAGATCCTGAACAAGCAGCTGGCTAAGGACGTCGAGGCTACCGTCCTGTCCAGGCACGACGAGTGCAGGAAGGAATCTGAAGAGAAGTTCCCACAGCAGTACGTCTCCCAAGTACAACTGTACCAGGCCTGCATGGACTACCACATCAGCCAGATCTGCAGCATTCAAATCGTTCAGCCCCAGGGTGCGCCCCAGGGAGCCGCCCCCCACCATGGTTAGATGCAAAGTTCCTTCTCCGAACTGCCACCGGACACTAAAATGTAAGACCCCTGCTACTGTCGCTAAATAAGATGTTCTGTTGCCAGCAAATTACAGCTCTTTCTTTTTTTAAATGTAGGGAATCTGTTGTTATCGGAAATTGTTGTTATCTGAAACTGTTGTTAATCCGAAATCAATGCAAGTTTAACTGCATTATTCACCATGGAAATTGTGATAAGTGAACATCGACAGGAGAGTGTCGTCTTCAAGGCCTTTAGGAAAAATCATGTACGAAAAATCCTGTTTGTGTGCACCATATGGCATTGCACATCTCCATGACACACATTCACAACCATTTATGAATCTCCTCTGCTTTGCAGTGATCAAAGCACCGTTGTGAACCAAAACTACAGCAAAACTTTCCCAGCCAGCATTCTTCAGCACCCAGTCACGCTCTCCCTTGGTCCTGCTGAAACGATATGCTGCTGACTACTCTTTCTCCAGGAAACAACTTTGACTTCCTGCTCCGCACCTTTCGGAATGTCACCTTTCGTCTTTATGGGAATGTATGACAAGAGAGAGAAAAAAAAAAGAGCTGTATAAAGAGTAATGCAAGGGGCTTCTTTGTAAAATAGGTCGTTCTCTTTCTCGCTTGTTTTGTGATTTTTTTTACCCTACCCTTCTGAAGCTTTCTTCGTTTTACTCATCTACAAATAAACTGCTACATTCCCAATGTTTGTGTGGTCAGTCCTTACCACAGCTAAAGAGACCAGGGAGGTTACGCAGAATAAGCATAGTCTCTCGACCATTCAACACACTTTCTTTCACATTCTTGCATGATTCTCGCCACTGTACAATCGAAGTATACCATGTGTCTTTCTCCCCTGATGGGCCGCCCCAATGCTGATTGCAAAGTTTCACAGTTGCCCTGCTTGCCAGTGACAAAAAAGGAGCATATAATAGACTGGAGGCACCAATAAACAAATTAATAAATGTATAAAGATGTATTTTTAAAATTTGTACCCAAATTCCATTAGGTTAAGCGGTGCCCCAGTGGCGTGATCTGCTCTCACACTTCATTCGAAGTGTCACGACCCCACTTACTGACGTATATTCAATACGGGATGGACATGTAGGACAAAAAAGAAGAGTGAAAAAACCAGGGTTTTGAAAATGCAAGCACGTACTAACGGCTAAACGTCCACTAAGCCGGAAAAGTGAGTCGCAATACCAAAATGCCTGCCGGGATTAGGGCCTGAGCGTTCAGGTATACTTTTCAGATATCGTCTAAGACAGTATCTCCAGACTCATCTGGAACACGCTATCTTCGCGAGGAACTACCGAGAACGAGACGCTTCCTGCGTAATAATGTTGTATAACGGCAAGATGACGTGCAACATACCTTACAGGCAGTCCAGGAGGAAAGTCGGTAACAAATACGTGACAACGATGGTGGTTACAGTACGCGACTTCCGGTACCGCATATCGCTATCCGCTAATCAAGTAGCACTGGTTCAAAATGTCATTGGTCCTGGCGGTTGACACTGTCGTACGAGAAACCATGGTGCGCTTGTCGTCCGCGCCGCTCGTCTGCAATACTACTTTAAAATTATTCCACCATGCCAAAAACTCGTCTCTACCGCACAAAATTACATGTTGTGAGCAAAAAGAAAATCAATGAAGAAGTGCTTTGTAAAGGTAAAACTTTTAGAAAGTAAAAAGCGCATGACACATACCAACCGTTTGTCATCCTGGAACCTTGCCGGAACTTTGTTAGTTGTTTGTCTGGACAACTCGCACGTGTATCTAGGCCATCAGCTGCGCCCTTTCTAAAACCGATAAAGCCGGCTCCGCTACATCAGCTCACGGAATCGTCCCACCCAAGTATGCAAATGACCCCCTACGAGCGGACAGCACAAAGAAAAAGCTGTTATGGAAGGCCACACTGTCGTCTGCAACAGCTGGGCGGCAGTCGGCGCTGCGGGCATCTGGGCCAACCTAAGGAAGATTCCCTTACTGGCGTATTCGAGGCACGTCGCTGGGCGTCTTCTATTCCAAGGAAAATGAGAAATATCGATATTTAACGTTCGCGACCGATTTTCTTCTGGCCTCACGGAGGACACAAGCTGGGAACCGACCTTGAACCACCTTCGCCTGAAGGCATAAGGATCTATACCCGTGTGACATTACCTACGTAACCATGTGGCAGCACTGAAATTTTAATGACTAGACGCCACGAAGCTTTTTTATCGCGTTCTACTGATAGTTTTACTGATATGTACGTCCTTCCTAATCTTAAAAAGGTGCAGTAATTTCCATCACAATGCTGGTCATCTTGAGCTGCACGGTAGCGCTTGCAATGACGGCCACTCCTGGGAATGGCCAGATAAGTTTATGTTGTATACAGACGATGGACGATTGGTAAAGTCGTGATTTACTTTTTCTTTACATAAATACATGTGTGGATAGTCTTGTTTTGAGCAGGAATAAAATTATCACCCTCCCTGAAGCACATACATGTACTCACGTCTCATGTTCAACCTCGCCGACTCTTTGTTGAAGCTACGTTTGCGTTCACTTGATACTCCCTGCTGTTCATTGTTTATCATGAGGCAAGATGTAGCGATGGTAATTGCCATTGTGATGAAAAGGTAACGAAATCAGTCAGAAAGATGAAGTCAGTAAGATGCACGATCTTCCTCGTCGGGCCTCGGTGCTCGGCCCTGCAACTCGGGTGAGTCGCAGAACACTGCCGTGTAACTTCTACGCAGCGTTGCAATGTAAGACATGAGCTGCTGATTGCTGGCTGTCACCTGATCAAGGTTTTCTTGAAGCTCTTCCACTTTGGTTGTCAGCCTCTCTTTCTCCTGCAGGATGTTCCTTGTAACGAAGCTGAAGGGAAAAGGAGCAGACGATGCTTACCCGATCATATCCAAAAGTTGGTTCAGATGTCTGTCCTTTCAGGCTGGTTGTGCGTGGGTCCCTGAATCCAAAGATCGCAAAAGCAGGAGACATCGATAGGTTTTGAGAATACAGTAATTTAAAATCAAGGTACCAGACATATCGGTTTGGACTGACACACTGCCCATAAAGTCGCTTGATGCGGGCTACAAACTTTACAAACCATGCTATGCGACGTTTGGAACGAAATGCTATGGTACAGTGTGTTGCAAGTTGCACAACACATAATCCGGAGGCTTAATTATATCGTCACAGTGTAAAGAACACACACAGAAATTTAGATAGGCATAGACAATTGTCCTTTCAGCAGTAAAACTAAAGAGTAAAGAGATATGTCAGCAAGAAGCTTTCCTCAGTATAGTGCCACATTTTATATTGGAGGTAGTAACTGAATTCCCTTTTTTTTTTTTTTGAGGGGGGTGGGGGGGTTCTTGTTGGTCCCTTTTGTTATGGATTGGAATCTGTTGTCGGTAACCATAACAATCCAAATAGTTTAAAAGTGTGGCACCCGATTTGGGAATATTTACTGGCTACCAGTAACACGGTAGAAACTCACCAATGGTCTCCAGTAAGCTGCGAAATTTG
>JARGYV010098509.1:0-22501 GCA_029532675.1 Ornithodoros moubata
TTTCTTTCTTTTTTTTTTTTTTTCTTACATCTGCTTTTCGGCTATCTCAGTGACAACAAAACTGGACTGTTTCACTGTATCCCAACTCTGTTGAGGGGGGAGTCTCCCCCCGTCTACCAGGTTGGGTATCTATGTTGGACGCCGCCCACCCCAACCCCTCAACGCACAGCCGTTTTGGCCCCCACGGACTTTGGAGTTGCTGCGCCACTGCTACGAAACAAGATACACATCGACATCAGTCGCGATTCCTAATGGAAAACAGAGACGTCGCGGCACAGTTTTCTGCCTCGCTCTATTTCTGTCACAGTCTCGCAACGTAAAGCCACCAATTATTATTGAAGACGTCGCATTCCTTCGAAATATCTATGCCTACCGTCCTAATAATTATCGACAATTGCCTCAAGAAATTAGCCTTCGAGTGCCTTCGAAATCCAACATACAATCACACTAATACGCATGCAAAGAGTCACAAATTATGAAGAAGCCCTAAAAGCTTCAGCTGAATGACGTACGTTCAGGAGCGCCAGACGCTCCACAAGCAGAGCACCAGTTTGGGACCGATATTTGTCAAATATTGGCTACGTAATTAACTCTGTCCAATATCACAACAATTAACCAGCCTGCATTGTACAATAACGGCAGCTTGTGATAAGAACAATAAAATAGGAAAAAGTAAAGGAGAAAACATCCTGAACCCAATTGGTCCTGACCGCACGGTGATAGGGAGATAGGTTGTACCTGACTGTTCAAGTCCGAGTCACAATGCCGAGTGTTAGAAAGAGATACGCCTGTTCATGTCTGTACAAGTCGTAATTCGCTCTGTACCCTAAGTGGAAGTTGGAAGGTTGGAACTCACGAATTTCCAAAGTACGCATGAAGGTCCAGCTTTCCTCTGGTAGTATTCACCTCAAAGTTTGGAAAGTCATCGCCCAGATTCACCATCCTCGCGGAAAATGTCCAACTGTGAACTACGCGGGATTTGTGCCATTTATACTTTTCTACGCGGTCGTTATATTGACGAAATACAGTCTGACAATGACCCGTGACGTTGTTCTAATGATCTCCCTACCTCGTTCTCTCGATATTTCTTTTTATATGTGTCTCCACATTGTAGTCACATTTATCTTTCGAAATGCAAACATTTAATGTTCCGTTTCGTACAAATCAGTGTATACAGGGGAGATTACGCGTGACACATTAACAGCAAGCACGGAGTAAGGAGGAGTAAGAGTGGCCTGAAGAGTGGGTCACGGGACGTCGCCGGCCACTCGGAGCTTGGGAGCTCACAGCTTTGCCACAGTGCTCACCGCTTTGCTCCGTCGTCTGCTAGAGCGCACCGAAAGAACGGGGTCGGTTTTCGTTAACTGCACTGAACCAGAAGCTATACGACATATAGGAACACTCGTTTTACAATGTTTGTGATCAAAACAAACTTTATTCATACTTTTCAATGTGAGGACACATCTAAAACACGATAAAAATATGAAATATAGCGCGCGATGCATTTCTTTCTCCATAGAACCCCATGCAAAATCTCCGTGTAGGAAGACCACGCGAGCACCGCCCCATCTGCCAGTGGCTGAGAGAAGCCTAGTTTTCGCTCTCCTCCGAGGGATACGGTATCTGGTCGCCAGATCGCGCTAGCTTCTGACATCAAGACAACAATGTACGCGCGGGCCCTCCACGAATGACAGTTATCCCCATTGCCACTTGTATCAATATTTTGTTTTCAGACTAAGGTCCGAAATTTGAGTTTTCGCGCATGGTGCAAAGCCTGTAACTGCCTGGTTCTTTTTTTTAATTCTGTAAATAAGACGCAACCATTGAAGCTGTTGACAGTCGGAATGAGACCTGTCGAAATATTCGTCCTGGAACATGCGTTGAAGTATCAAATGGGCAACGCTGTCAAAGGTACGGGCGTCAATGGGCTGGACGAAATTTCTGCAGCTATGCATTGCTCTAGATCTACAGCGTAGTAGCAGCCATTTTTGTATTTTTGTAACCACGAAAGAGTGTTGCTCTTGCATGTAAGAAACGTAAAAATCGTGTCAATAAAAACGCGAAGTATTCAAGTTTCCTACACAGCACTCGTATGAAAAACTGATACATGAGTGCCGTAGCATAAGTGCATTGCATCAGTAAGACATTTTCTTATCAGCACTTCGTGGACGTGGCCACAAGCAGACTGTCGTCCATAACCTGAGCTCTCCGTACATATGCCTCATGTACTTGATCCACGTGTTCAGCGGATACCTGACCTCGACGTACAAGACCATCTCGTCCTGGGACCCTGCCGTTTTGAAGATCCTCGTTGACGTGTTTCAAGACATGTACTCGAGGGAAAAGTTCACCTCAGAGAAGTTTCTGGTTCCCTTGATTCTGAGGACTAGGCTTTTGGTAAACTTGTGTTTTACTTTGTGCATGCAGTTGCATAAGTTTACGTTTTACAACTGAAGCAATGAGCGACAGATATGCATGTGACAAATTGCTAGTGAAGGTATGCTGTCCACGCAGGAGATCATCATCTACGCAGAGAAGTCACTTCCCCCTGGCTTTGTTTTGGAGAAGCTTGACGTCTACTTTCCTCAGCCCGTTGAGACATCTTATCAAGACTTCGCGGATAAGTACTCACTGAAGGTGATAGTGCCACTACACCGTGTAAAAAGTGAAATTCTTTTTGCTTGTTATCCTAAGTGAACGTTGTTCAACTTGTCAGCGTACAAAACATTAACATACCAGACCAGAATGTAATGCACCAGACTCTGCCGTGGTGTCCCCCCCATCGATAAATAGAGCCTAAAAACGATCCATAGTTGTTCACTTGCAGTGTAATATATTTGCACCGTACGATTCGTATATGGTAGTGGGATGTGGAGGGCTGTGTGCAATTATGTGCCATTGGCTCACAGACTTTCATGTGAAAGATAGCAGAAGATGCATTGCTTGTTCGGTCAGCACTAGTGATTGATACCATACCATGAAACGCCCTCGTGCACGTCTTATGTAATGGAAAGTAAAAAAAATTAAAATCCGGCAGATTTTGGGAGGGACAGGTCCTGCATATACCACTGACTGGCACTAAATTGGGAGTCCCTGGGCAAAACCAAAATGAGTAGCTATATCTCTCAGTGTTTCGTACATCAAAGTTTCAAGAGTAGTCATGATGAATGGAGTCACACCGTGCAGCTGGTTGTCACAAGGTCTGGTCCCTTTTTTGTCGTTACACAGTAGGCATGATCTTTTATGTTCATACAGCCAGCCCAGCAAGTAGAAAAGCATCTTTGCATCTTAAGCCATGTTACATCAACTTTCAGACATTCCTGGAGTGCTCTTCACTGTTGACGGCTCTCTTCACTCTCAATTTAATATTCCAGGGTAAATCAGTGACCTGGCTCCAAGATACATGCAAGAAATCCCGTCAGTATGTCATGAACATGGTGATCAAGAAGAAGAAGATGGAAGGGGACTCCAAGGACCTGGAAGGCTTTGTGGAGACTGTCAAGAAGCTCCTAGACCAAGTGGCTGTTGACCTTTCAAAAATGATTCCATCCACTGGACTTGAGAGGGTAACATTTCATTTATGTCTCTTCATTAAACATTTCTTCCCAGCATACAGTGACACTCTGAAAACACTGCTGGCCTGTCAAACAATCACTGAGTGATATGGCATGAACAGTAATGCAATTTGGGGACTGAGCTAGGGAATGCACGTCATTTTCCTCATCAGCAGATTGCAAACACCAGGGGAAAGATTATGCTTCATTTCAATCATGCCAAAGACTCAGGACTAAGGGTCGAGCCTGCTCTTTTGCATTGTGCTACATGTTTTGTTTCCACCCGGGGCCATAGCGAAATGCTGGCTGAGGGTATTTGAGGAGGTGGAGGCTCCATACATTCGTCAACGTCATTGACAGACTCTTACGACATGTGACATCCACAGCTTGCGTAGTGTAGATTTAGCTTCACTCTGTCAGTGTTTTCACCCGTTCTAACAAAACTTCTCGAGCAGTGCTTGAATTTTTTTTACCTTTTGTTGCTGCAGAGCATTGGATTATCTTTGTCACCTGTTTCTGCAAATCCAGCCCTTGTGACAGCAGCTGCCAATGCATTACTGTATTTACTCGCATACAGGTCGATACGTCGTATAAGTCGATCCCCAACTTCAAGATAGTGTATTTAGGGGAAAACATTAACATAGTACAGGCCAAGCACAGAGTACGATGTTGCACGTGGGAATAAGGAACGCGACCGTGCGAAATGCAACGTTACTTATTCATGTATGGCGGAGGTAGGAATGGAGAGAGGAGAGAAATGGAGGGAGGCACGTGCAAGTGTGTGCAATCTTCTCATAGGAGATGTCAAGGTGAATGCACCAACAGGCGTAGGGGGTTGCTTTTGTGGCTTGGTCCACGTATTAGTCGACCCTCCAACATTAGGCCACTAATTTAGAAAAAAATGGTCGACCTATATTCGGGTAAATACGGTACCTTCAAAGTTTCATCCAGCCCATTTCGTCCTGGCATAATTTTGTCAATTTCAAAATCAGAGTGTTCCAATTATGTGTGTTTGTATAGGTTGTAGGCTGCAGAGAAAAATTTGCAGGCCCACGAAAGAGTAGGCAGCTGTTGCCTTCAACTATTTCTTGTTTGCCTGAAGGCTGTGAGAAAGTTGCTGAGCGGTTCCACTCAAGACTATTCAAAAATCAAGTCTGGCTGCATTAATACAATTTGCAAGGAGTTCAAACTATGCATTTAAAACTGTTCCCAGCCAAAATTTTTCGTATTTGCACATTTCTACGGTTTACTCATCTTTTTATGTAGCTTTTTCTGCCACATCATAGTCGTTTAGAGTACTCTGCTGCATATAGTAAGTTATTTTTCTACGATCGTCTGGTAGTGGGAAAGTTCAGTGATCTTACCTGTTGTCAGAAAACTGTGCACTGAAAGTCTAATAGCATAGGTACGACATGCAAAGTGCTTTAGTGCCAGAGGGAGGATGAAGGTGAAGAATGGAGTATGAGGACGCTAAAATGCGGTTTTGAGCCAGTTAGTGTGCATTAGTGTGTAGCACTAGTCAGCAAAACAGTAAAAGGTAAAAATGGAAAGACAAGCTCTTCATTGAAGCCCTTAGGATGTTTGGTGTTGACAGAGTGCATTTATAGGAAGATAGATTATGTTGGTAGAGTTACAGGGAAATCTGCCAACGTAATCTGAGTATTCTTCAAGGCACAGATTGGTACAGGGCTTTATATTCTGCTTTTTGCATAATGCTCCAATTAGGGCCTTCTGTTTCTGGGCTAGACTTGGTAAAACATGCCTTTTCTTACCTTCTAATTTGCCAAGAGGAAAACCCTGGGGCATAGCATAGTAAAAATGTACCCGTTCACTGTTTGAATCCTGTGTGTCCTGTTATACTTGGCCGTGCCAAACCAGACTGCTACTGCAGAAAGGAAACAAATGCAAATAATCCCCCCCTTTCCTTTTCTTTGTCCTTCGTGACAGATTCTTGCAGGAGAGAAACTCCAGCTGGATCCAGACACTGAACAGATAATACAGACTGTGGCAAGCAAAGGCAGCACCATCTCAGAAAAACAACTCCTGCAACTGCTGGAACTGCAGGAGTCCATGGAACATCCTGTAGAACTGAAGTCGCTCCTGGACACACCTTGAGACTGCCCCTACTTTATAGGAGCTCACATAGACATTGCTTGTTCGTCGTCCTCAGTAATTCAGTTCACTGTCAACCACTCATCAAACATACAAGTGACTGTATACCCAGCTGACAACCAGCTGTGTATTTTCCATGTCTTAACATGTCACCAATATATTTCTTTATGAATTAGTAGTAGCGAGGAAATCCTGATTGCGTCGGACAAAGTGGGCTGCTTATTGCGAGGCCGTCATGACAGACTAAAATTAAACGATAATGGCAGATGGGGCTTTTAAATTGTCTTGCTATACATGATGGAAATAGGTGTTCTGAGGCTGGAACATACAAATGAAGACTAAATACAAAAGGAGCTCAACTAGTTTTCGTAGCAACAGAAGACGGAAGTCTGTGAAAAGGGCTGGCCAGTTGTGGAATATAAACCCACAACCTGTGGATGTTCAGTCCAGTGCTCTCCTGCAGCGGGGTAGCCTTTTTCAGTGACTTCCTTCTCTCACGGTTGAAAGTAAGCCCCTGCAACAGGCTCTGTTGCATTGCACTTATGCGCGCACTTTAAGAAGAAAACTTTATAGGGCTCGACAGGCCCTCCCTCAAACGTTATGGAGAGATCCGTCTGCTCTACCTGCATGTCGCCATGCCTGTCGTTGTGTGGGTGATTATCCGTTCTAGCATAGAAAACCTCCTTTCTTCCTCGCCCAACGGGACATTCCACTTACTATCGCGGGGCCGACGTTCCCTTCCCTAGACACTGGGAATGGGAACCTTGCTCACTTCCGACAACGCGGAAGCGGCGACCGAGCGCAGCTCTTCAAGGCAACAAAAGCGGTACGAGCGAACGACCAGTTGAGCGAAAGTGGCCGATGCACCCCCTCCTTCGGGTGCTTCCTGGTTCATCGCGCCCAGCTGGCATTGAACTACTTCCGAAGGAAGGGACTTTCACCCGCCGCTGCTGCTCAAGGTCGTGAGCTGGCTGCAGAGGGATGCCGTCAACAAATGCCATTGGTAATCGGAAAGGGTTCGGATGAGGCTTCCAAACTAAGGGGTTCCGTTTTGGGGAGGGAGATTTACACCACGATTTTCTACATATAGATTAAAATCCAGGAGGCCGTGATCAAAATTCAAAACGCACCTAGTTGTCGTGTGCATCGGGCATTTACTGGTACTCGGCAGGCAGTTGATGATGATGATGAATATCATGGCGCAACAGGTGCGAAGTCTGTTCTCTAAGGAACTACTACGTAGGGATAGGGAAATTTATTCCTGAGTGTCCGCAAACAAACAGATCAACGTGAGTAGTCATTTAGGTATTTATTCTTGTGTCAAAACATCGTTGCATTGGAAATATGTATGCAGTAGAGGTGAAACGTGAGACCTCGTGCTGTCCTCTCGTAACACCTTTAGGGCGATGAGCCGCGCTAAATTCTGGTTGGTTGGACGTTCAGCAAAAGTTTGGGATAACATAGAACACGGCAAGCTCAGCAAATGGTGCAGAATGCATACGGTGAACTTCTCTGCACTGTTCATTAGGCAGCGCCGGGACGCACAACACAGACGTTATACCAGGACAGTGTTGATTAGGTAGGCATTCCTCCACGTCGCCGTTGTGCATCGCTGTGCCTTCTAGTGACAAGTGTTGAAAGTCAGTGCCCCGCCGCTTTCGATATATTAATTGTTTATAGTTATTTTTTTCTTCATACACTTTTGGAACTTTTACGTTGTAACCAACCTCATCAGAATTCAGCGCAGTTCTATTGTCTTGAAAGTTTGTATTAGTGAAAGTTTTACATAAAGCTGCGCCTGTTGTACGTGTCCCTCGTGTGCTTACGTATGCACACGTGAATGTACTAGTAAGACATAAACTGGTCAATGTAGTATGGAGCCAAGACAATGGCTTCTATCATCCCGCGTTTCGAAGCCAGTAAATTGTTGCCGCTTAGATGTTGTCAGTACAACTGCGAGATATTTGCTGATTACGTAGTCAGTACCATGGATTCATGGCGTCTTCTCCTCTGCTAAGCCTTGTGCGACATGTTCGAAATTCATGAGTTCAAGAAACTGACTCGAACCGATCGTCATATTCGATTAAATTCTATTGAAACTGACTATTCGTGAAAGTCTAAGAATCTGTTAAACGCGCTTCTACGACAGCACACTCAAAAAAAGAAAACACATCTCCACATCCACCATCTCGTGTGGAGGTGTCCTGAGATGAACTGAACCAGTGACGGGCTCTGGATTGAACGACTAACCTTCCAATGTGCCATCCGTATAACTTGGCCAGGAGGACAGTGCACGGTCACGCGGTCGCTAAAGGAGAGAAAAAAGGATGCTTCAGCAATATGGAGGCTACTAGTTCAATGTCAGTAGGGCTTTCACTTTCTGCTCCACATGAGGTGTCCAAGACAATGCGGGTTATTGGTACGGAAGAGGCTGGCCCTGCACTCGACCGCCCTAGATCACCGCTACGCCGGCCGCGTCTGCCCCATATATCGGGACGCTTCTCTCACCACGACCTGACTGCAATGATATGCACTGCTTATTTAAGATCTGCCTTTACTTTCGTGCGTGTGTTGAAGCGATAAAGCACTGCTGCCGACAGCGGAGAGGGTTGTTGTGGTAGGGGTGCCGGGTGTATAGTCAATGGGACGAAAGGACATTCCGAAAGAAAAATCTATTCTTGTTCTATGTCCCATCCCTCTAAAACAAGAAGAAGAAGAAGCACCTCACCATGCTTACTATTATTCCTCTTGCCAGACGCAAGCAAGCCTGTAGACAGCATGCCATCTCTTCCGATGACCTCGAAACAAAATTATCTCAAGCTTTCTCTACAACCTTTGGCACACAGTTCATTCCCATCCTGTGCTCATGCTTGCTGTTTCTTCTTCTCGAAATTTTATTCAAAATAAGGGTTAATTGACATTAATGTAAAATGACGTCAGGGGGCTAAGCTGGAACATTTGTAGATTCCCCAGCCACTGTATTGCACCAGCAAAAAATCAAATTAGGCTACATCCGATCGAAGAGACAGCTGCGGTATACCAAATACTGCGGTTCAACCAAAATCTGGCTCAGTACAATCAGTACAATGAAACAATCTATTGCAGTGTAAAAAACTAAAAAAATCTTACACATTCTCGGTAGCAATGTTGGGGAGGTAAACATTGTTACTGGCACCGTGTGTCGGAGATTTCCGGTGCACGTCAAAAGATCCCCAGGTGGTCTAAATTATCCGCAGTCCTACCCGGTGGCGTCGCTCATGATCTTAGATGTCTCGCAACGTAAACCTACCAATTATTATTATTCTCATTTCATCGTCCTTTTCCCAGTGTCCTGTCATATATATATATATTGTGAGAAGGAAGGAGGGATGTATTCATCTTCGCTCTTTTTTGCTGTAGTACTTCCACGGAGATAAATAGTGAATGATGGGTCCTGAGATAAGCTCCGCAATGCAGGCGAGAGACGGTTGTCGAAAATGGTCGAAAACTACTGCACACACGTGCTGCGTGATATTTTTAGACCAAATGCAATTGAGCTTTTAGATAATCCACCTAATGGCCGTGGGGAAGAAGGATCTTCTGTTCAGGTGGCACAAGTTGCCTTTTCTACTTTCTGAAGGTACTGCTCCTCGAGGAGATCAGTCTGTGACGTCAAACCATGATAGCAGACGACGCAGGCAAACAGCCACTCTCTCCCACGACCTAGCACAGAAAGCGAAAGCCCCACTGGCCTTGACCGTTCACGGCCAGTAGTTCGCGTTCCAAAAACACCCACAAGTAGGACATCCACATTGGGCCAGGCCATGGTCAGACGGGCGCGAAATCGGGCTACACGGCAGCGGCTGCGAGGCCAGTTGGACATTTTCGGGTCGATCCCCGTTACGCCAAGGCCCATTCTGGGCCGTCGAGGACGTGTCCAAGACCTCACGTCGCCCCCCTTCGCAACTGCTTGGGTCAAATCCTTTTGTGTTCGCCTTGAGAAGCAGCGTGAGGGCCGTTCCCCTTGCGTTCTTTCTTCCGGGAAGGGGGGACTTTTACTGATTTTTGTTGTATTGATCGGTGCCCTTGGCAAGCAGACGAAGGCGGGTAGATATCAGGGTCCCAACGTCGCAAGCTTTGGACTCGCAGGTCAAAACATGTTAAAAACACCCTGTGTGTGTGGGGAGGGGGGGACAATGGTGGTGAACAGTCAGGTTGGCGATGTTTCCTTTAGTGATGCTTCCTCTTGGCAGTAAGAAAGAAACTTTCTTTTCTTTTTTTTATAGCACTTCTGGTTTCGAGTTACAACAATGTGTCACCTATGAAGCAGCCTTGAAGTTTTTGTCTGTTCGTTCCTTAGTTACAGGCTACGTCAACAGTTCCTCTACGTTTCCGCCCTGACTACTACACGGCCGCTTAGTAGTCAGGGCATACAAAAATGAGAAACCCCTGTCACTGTGTGGTGGTAGTGGTGTGATGGCTGTTTGCCTACCGATGTGGCGGTATGCTGCTCGAAGCTCAGGAAGGTCGCTTGGCCTAGCCTGGCAGCTGGAGATCAAGGATCACGTGGGCAAGCAACGACCGGAGATCTCGACAAGCCGCCATAGATTAAAGCAAAAAAGGACAGCTGAGGCTAATTACCAATTTGAACCAATACGATGAGAGACACATAGGTTTCATGCTTGTACAGTGAAACTGGAGACATTGTTGTGACTCTCACGGGCTTCGTTCTAAATTAGGGAATGGACGAATCCACGGCGTAGGAAATGGGGGTGGCCGTCATGGCGTACGACGCTCTCCCCCTTGAGCGGCACCAGTGGGCATGACCTAGATAAGGTCTTCCTCTGCTCTTACACGGAAAAGCCCCCCCGCCTTCTTCAGGAAGTGCAAGAATTGTGCTTTTCTCTTCTGCGAAGGTTCAAAAGAAGTAACTTTAGCGTTCGCAGATTGAATTTTATTTCCTGTCCTTTACATTTGCTTCAAGTTCACAGAAAAAAAAAAGAGAAAAAGAAAAAAGTCTCACTAAAGTGTAAGCACAAATGGAAGTAAATAATGGAAGTAAATACGCGTTGTTTCGTGTAGCCATTTTGTGTTGGTGCTTACTGGTGCAATTGGTGGGTTTACGTCGCGAGACAACTAAGAACATGAGCGACGCCACGGGGTAGGACTGCCGATAATTTAGACCACCTGGGGATCTTTTGACGTGCGCCGGAAATCTCAGACACACGGTGCCAGTAACAATGTTTACCTTCCCCACATTGCTACCGTCCTCGACCGGCACGTTACCGCTGCTTACTAATAATAGTAAGAAGGTTGCCACCTACGATGCTTGTATACAGTCAGAGCTGAAAGTTGCCTCTACTATGCATGTCATAGGAAACTAAGTTTTATAGACGTTGTCATTATATAATTATTACAGTAAATGTGGCACATCCAGAGACATGGAGTACTGATGATGTTTTTGTCTAGAGATTGACTTTATGTCTTTCCCTTGGACTGCTCACTCTTCATGCCTCCCAAGCATGGAGGAGATTTCAATCTGGAACCATTATCCCAACGATGAGGTGTCAGGGTCTGCAAAGAACGTACATGTCACATCTAAGAGACATCGGTTTTGTTAACAGGCTGGACAAGGCATATATGACGCGGTCACAAAAAAAAAAAAAAAAATCAGCACTCCATGAACTCTGCTGCAAAGTGAACAGACACATGTATGAGTAATGTAGGGAACATATAAAAATATATTTATGCCACCTACCTCAATTGCTAATGCACGAAGCTTGTTTTTCATTTCCTCTTTCAATGCATCATAAACAAGTCTGTGTTGCTGTAAGCAATCATAAGATAGCAACTAGTGTGAGGAGTGGTGGTGTGTATATACTGCACATGAGATAACAGGCACAGTACTGAGAGACATGCAATCGTGAACAAAGTGATGCTATCAGCACATTGCGCACACAGTACTGGAATGGTGTCGTCCGTGGTGGTGGGTGTGAACAGGCTTGGGACTCCTCTTAGTGAATATACAGTATACAATATAGTACATGTACAGTACATTCTCTTTATTTCAAGGTTTTAGCGTAGTCACTCGCTTCTTTTGCTTATTGCCCGCTTCACAAATGAGTAGTGACAAATTACACTTCAGTTCAACTGCAGTCCAACACCTTAGTGCATTACCTCAACAAGCTTCTTTCCTTCGAAGGCATCAGACTCTATAGTCACCCTGAAGTGCGTCTCAGAACCTGAAAGGTATGACGGTGCGATACTATAATGAAATTTTGTGGGACAAATTCAGTGCGCATCTCGTTTTACCAGTTACTTGGATTTTGTATAATATAGATGCATTTTAATCTTTTTTTTTTCATAACTTACCCTTTGGAACGTTATGGGCAACGCTCTCATTTTCAACACTAAGGTGAGTAGGCTGAAAGACGGAACCATGAGACAAGGGCTGCCTGTATAAAAGTGCTACAATCTTACTTGCAATGCCTCTGTAAGCTTTTCTTCAATTACTTTCTGCACTGATCCGATCTACAGTCAAAAGAAGAACGGCACCCGGCCGTTAAGTGTTCAAAGCGGTTCCTTGGTTAGGTAACTTACGTTCTCTCGGCTGTATGCCCTACAGCATAACCCCATACTACTTCGAGAATACCTCATTACGTATGGGCTGAGCATAATTTGTTGGCATTAGGCGTACTTACAAGCTCTCTAAATGAATCCCTGTGTTGTTTCACTTCATTACGTTTTAGTGTCGCAAGGAAGACGGAAACAACACGCTCAGCACTACCATGGCACTACCAACACATTCGAATAGAATGCCGCCATTGCGTGATGGCAATGGTCATGGGAACACTGCTTTCCGTTGTCGCCTGGTTGATGTCACCGGAAATGACGTTATTTTGCTTTTGTTTTGGGTCGTTCTTTTGCAGTTTGCAGTCTGCGCTATGGCGGATGTTTTTGGTAGTGAACGGGTTCAGTATGTGTGTACTTGTGGCTCTCGGCGCCCTATCACAAGGGTTTACTTCTGTAGGTACTGCTCCAAATTAAGATGCAGCGATTGCGTATCGCACGAGGTATGTGTCGATGTCGTCTATGCAAGCACTGCGAGCAAACCACTCAGGGTGTGCCCTCACTACCCGTCTATCGTTCGAGCAGCTTTTGTCAAGTAGTTTAAATGTTCTGCACGTTGATTTCTAGGTAGATTCGCAGTATTGTTCGAATTGCCTGGAGTACACGACTTCAGCAGAGGCCCGTATGAGAAAAAGCAAGTGAGTTGCAGTGTGCATGGAGTTGTATGAAACACGAGCAATGGCTCCCTGCAATTGATATTATAATGCGATGTTTCAGATGTACAAGTTGCTTCGACTGTCCGACTTGTATGCATACACTTTCTGTGAGGGCTACCACCGTTCAAGTTCCAAGTCCAGAAGACGCGAACAAGACCGTGCATAGGAAGGTGTACTACTTGGCGTGCGGCTTTTGCAGGTGGACATCGAGAGACGTTGGTATGCCTGATCAACACGTTGGTAAGTGCAACTTCCAAATGGCTTCAAGGAGACAGTGAACCTCCCACTGTCCTTTTCCTCAACATCAACCTCACCAAATTTGTTCTGTACTGTTCTTTATTTGTATGTTTTACTATAACACTTACTGTTGTTTGCTCGACTGTGTTGCTGATGTCAGACACATTTTAGTGGTGAATGCGTGGTAAATAATTGCTTCTAGACCATTCAAATGCCAACCCATGTACGTTGCATTTTTCTCTAGCCAGTGGTGGGTGGCACGAGCACGAGTCGCCTTGGGAGAAACGGGTGAGTCGATAGACAGCTTTTTGCTACTGGGCGATTCCACTGAAATTTGAGCAACTGAGGAACCTTGGGTCTTCCGATTTTATTGAAAAAAAAAAAAAAAAAGATATTTGGTAAACGTTTGTGAATGGTGAAAAATAAGCATACTTTTACTTTCCTAGCTCAATCCATTTTTGAGGGAGAGGGGGTGAAAAAAACGAGGTTGTTTTGTTGTGGTCCGTACATTGCTACTTCGAAGTGTGTGCAAGCACTAGCGACACTCTCCAGGATTGAAATTTCTTAAATTTTCAATATCACTGCATGCTTTTTTTTTTTTATCCAGTAGCTCCTCAATTAAGTGAATTTTACAGTTCTTCTTTTAAACACCGGGAAAGCGTATGCACATCATTTCATGCAGAAAAGTGAAATGGATACTAACAGAAAGATCTTTTGAAGGGCCCATAGCATCTGGCGGGTCATCTGTTTGATCCTCATTTGCAGTGAAAGTCCTGAAGGCAACAAATGACACGCATCAATCTTGCTGCTGGAAATGCCACTGTTGCTTTTAAATTCAGCTTCGAAAATGCCTTTCCTCTTGCCAAATGCTTATTCATGGGAGCCGCCACATTCTAGCGGAAATGCGTAAACACCACCAGTAAAACGGAAACGAGATCGTGGCTCGTGCTACAGATTTCTGGCTGGTGGTAGCTTGAGGGAGCAAATCACCTGTAGGTTTATCGCTTTATTGCCTATATTGCTTTAATTATTAGTCAGAAACTGCAGTTAACTGCAGAAACTGCAATTATTTGACAAATTACATATGAATTCAAATGATGTGAAAAACAGTACGGCAATGCTATGTTATGCCGTCAGGGTGTCAAGTGTACGAGGAAGTGTTGACGTCACAGCCTTCCTCCTCCAGAGGATAAGGAGAAACTGCACGGTGCTTTACGAAGCTTTTGATTTTAAAAGAAACAACCCGGCCATTCATTGCAAAACTTTGCATATATTTTACCTCCTTCAATATTGAAGCAAAAGATATTCAAGAAAAATTTGTTGTTCCGGGGCCTTTTAAGACGAACATAATGATGTGCATGATATGCCTATGTGCGTAATTGTGCATGTACACTGTTTACTTGTGCAGTCGCAGCTTTGGCATCTTTTTAAAAAATAGTGGCTCAGCATAAGACAATAAAAGCTTGGCTATTGCTTGCCAGGACAATGGTCATTGAACATAAAACGAATTTCAGTACTGGAGAGCGCTCGCGAACCCTTCAAAGTAGTGCTGTATGAACGACCACAAAACAACCTTTTTTTTTTTTTCACCCCCTCTTCCTCGAAAATGGATTGAGCTAGGAAATTAAAAGTAGGCTCATTTCTCATCATTCACAAATGCTTACCAAATATATTTTTTTCAACAAAACCGAAAGACTTAAGGTTCCTCGGTTGGTTCCTCGAATTTCGGTGGAATCGCCCTACTGTTGATTGTCCAGCCGAAACTTGTGCAGCTTTAACAGTCACCAATGTTGTCAGAATAGAAACTCCACAACATTGGTGACTGTTAAAGCTAAACCTGTTATGCAGGATGTTTACGCAGACGATTGGAAAAATTTGTTAGTATATTTGGTTGTGTTTACTTCTTTCTTCTCCATCTTGGATATTCTTTATTTGGTACCGCTAAAAATCAGCTCTCTGTTTTTAAGTGATTATAAAGTTTGCAGTCCCATCACATTTTTGTCTCTCAGATACAGCACACAAAAGATATGAGAGAACAAAGTATGCAAACACAAGAGCAAGCGCTTCATGCAAGGGATATTATTAATAAAGAGAGCTGATATATAAATGACTCACACATTCTTCCATACTCATACAAGTGAGGAACTTACAAGAGAGCCGTTCTGCTTCAATTTCTCAGATCAACACTTTGTTTGAGCATTACCGTATCGTGGCTCAGAAAGACAAGATAGAGAAAGACCACAAGAAGTCTACATCATACCGAACAAGCTACCTCCACTTCTCGGTGAGTTGTTGCCCTGTTGCTCTTATTGGGCTCAGGAGAAGGTCAACGCATGTAATGTTTTGCTGTCGTGACATACCGACATACGTGTGCATTTTTTTGTTCACAGCCTCCGGTTTACATCATGCTGTTTAGTCTATTTAACATCTGCAGGTGTCTATTACATTCTATGAGCCAATACAATAGTGACTTCTATTCGTATTCAATATAGGATCGATACGGTGTGTCAGCTGCAGTGGCCAAGAAGTTTGCTGGCCTCGCATCTAGCGGGTATGAGCTCAATATTGTTGCTGTACTGTAGAGTAGTTGTTGACCTCTTAATCGGTGGTAGAAGTCATCGATCAATGTGATAATGGCAACGTGTAGATCATATGGTGACCTCACGCATCTGCTAATATCTAAGTGACTTTATTGATAACTTGTAGGAAAGTTTGAGTCTACTAAAGCAGCAGTTATTGTCTGGGCCATGTCTGTAAATGGTGTGCATGTATTTTCGTTTCTTCTAGATTAATTACATTTGGTCCATCATCAGATCGTAGAAGCTATGCCAGCTTGTTTGACCCCTTGTACTCTTGTTTAACACTGGTTGCTTGGTTTTCCATTCAGGGCAAAGGAGGATCCTCTGAAGATGTGTGAAGATATTGCACCTGCGCAGGCCTCAGCAGAGGTTGAGGGCCTTCCGGCGAGCATTTTCACCGAACCAGTGAACGTTGCGAAGTGTGAGACTGCATTTTTTATTGCAAGTGCTGAGTATTCCTTTTAACACTGATGTGATTCACTGATGGTTATAGTGACCACCATAACGCAGCGCCACCTGCAGCCCGACTTCCAGCCCGTCAGTGGGTCGCAGCTGTATCCAAGACACAAACAGCTCCAGATAAAGAGGTCTCAACGTTGCAGGGTATTAGGAATAAAGATGCTAGGAGGGAACGGGGATTGTGGGGCAGTTTTTTGGACTGTATTAATGATCATGAATGCCTAATTACAGGGTTGTGATCATAATTTGAGCAAGCCAGAATTCAATCCTTCCAGCATCAAGTTCAAGATTCAATTGTCTGCATAGTGAGTTACATTTTAATGCAGCTGTTCTTCTATTTACTGTAGCGTTGCTGTTTTGATAAACTATGGGAAAGGGGTAATCTCCAAAAGCAGTAGTGCTGAACGCTGTGCAGTAATGGCATTGAAGGCTGGGCCAATGCTGAAGTCTCATTGCACTGGCATGCTGCTGCTTACCTTGAATAGGGTGACCTTTGAAAAAGAGCATTTGGTTTGATTTGATTTGAGGTCCATCCCCCAGGTTTGCACTTTGTAATCTCCCCTGATTTTGTGATCAGAGCAATGTACTGCCCAGGAACCTTGCCATTGTATTACTGAAACAGATGACTGCACAGCACAATTCATCATTCTCTGCAGAAATTACTGTTTTTTCTGCTTCTGTTCACATGAATATTGTGCAATGTTTTTCATTCATGCCATCAGGCCCATGAAGACTTAAATTAGAACAGTGTCTTTTTTTTTTTTTTTTTGACACAAACTCTGTCTTAGTTCTCCTGGACCTATTACAGGAGTGACTAGCACTATGCAGTGAATAGTGGGTAATGTGCGGCAGCATTAAACGACCTTATCCGTCTTGCCAATGTCATGGCTCTATGGCTTCCATTCTTCTCTACACTTGGATATGAATACAGTTTACAAATTCTTTCAGTCACCATATCCCTGAGCTTCGAATCAAATCTGTGACTGAATTCAAGGATGGAGAGGTGAGGAAATATTATGGACTCGTACGATTCGGTATAGGGAGCCAAATAACAGTCCTTGCAAGTGTTCTGTGGGAAGTAGTCACATCTGTCTCCTCTTTTATCACAGGAGTGCTTTGTTGAACTGACCGTGCGAAACCCAACGCCCCACACAACGCACGTTTCTTTCCTGCCACTGGAAGAATCTCTGGATGAACTCACCTGTCAGGTAAATGTTTCCTTCCTTCCTTTTATGTAGGTCTATTGTCAACACTTGGCTAAATGACTGCTATATTTCATGTGCAGAAAACTTTTTTCCCATCGCAGTAACTGTTTTAGAATGAAGATGAGAATACACATGTAGCCAACTTTTTTTCTGTCATCAAGGTACTGAATCTCGATAGCTGCTGCACTGATACTAGGCATGTTAACTAGAAGGCTGTGACACAGATCATCTTTTTGCTCTAGTATAAGGCATTTGGCACCTCTTTCTTGCTCCTTTTCTATCTAGTCACACAGCAGCAGACAGCAAATCTGTATAGCTTGAAGCATTTGATGGAACTTATCTACTGTCGGGCAGTACAGAATTGTAGACTACAGAAAGTATAAGGTTCGGAAGTCCATTAACATAAAGTTGCATGCTAATTACTTTGGACTTTGTGAATACGCTCCACAGTGGTCGTATTTCAGACGTCTACCATTTCTCTTGTAATCACGTATGAATACCAAGTGCATCGTCAGGTATTATTTTGTTGGGGCAAGAGATAGATGCCGACCCTGCTTCAGTATCCATTGTTACATTACAGGCTGTCCTTCCCGAGTGTGACTTCACCTTGCCACCGAGGGATGACACTGCCGAATATGATGATTCCACTGAGGCAACACATTACAAGGATGACCCAAAGTGAGTGTCCATGGTACATAGACTGTAGCGTTGGTTTCCTCTATGGAAATGATCTGTCAGAGTGCCAGCGATAATTTCATGTTCATGAGTTTTCTTGTACTTTACCTTTCAGCATCGTGACATTCCGCAAGGCCAATAAGCTGGGCTTCTATATTCGTGTGATTCCATTGGAAGACCAGGATGATGTTATTGTGAGTATTGTCTGCTTTGGTTTGCACACCAAGGCTCTGCTGCCACTATGTCACTCACAAATGTTTTTCAGATCATCTAGCATAGTGGAGTGGCATGCAGTTTTGAAAGCCATTTAATATTGCTTTGACTGGCAAAGCCTAATGCTAAGTTTTGCGTGAATAAGGAAATTGCAGAAACAGTGTTAGAAAAATGGAGGGAAATGGTAATTGTAGCTTCGTTTCCATCTTTCTCAAAGTAAATAGATATGTCACAAGGCCCGGTAGGGGAACACTCCGTGTGGTTTGACAATTCTGACTGACAATTCTGTACTACAAACACTACACTGTAGGATGACAGAATCGTTTTCAGACCCAAGCCATTTATGGAATTCCTAGCAAGCTGCTGTCAGTTATACAAAGTGGCCACCCATGTTTTGTGACAGGATACCTCAGGATAAGGTTATGGTCTTATTAATTACAATACTTTTCTGCAAGGACTTGTGGAAGGAAAGCTTTCATTTACACTACTTAGTCAATTTATGATGCCTTTTCTGTCAGTTATGGCCTCATTTGCCATCACAGAAAACTAAGGCAGGACCTAAAGTACTATCTAGCTTAATATGTTATGAAAGATAGTGTTGATCAGATAGATCTGATCAAATGGACTATGAGAGTGTAAAATAAACAGTGCTGGACTTGATAAAAGCAGGAGGAACATGTTCGTGTGTGTCAATTTAACCGTGCCTGTACTGGATGCTAAAAATTATGTTGAAACCTGCAGGTGGGGTTCCAGCTTCGGCATGACTTCACCAATATGGTGGTTCAGCTTCAAGCGGACCACAGGGAACCCCAGGTTATATGGATGACACACGTTGTGATTGTGAACCTAGGGCCAAAAAAGTACTCTTCATCCTAGAATCCTTTTCTCTCTTCTTGGGGCAGCAAGAACATAGCAGACACACTGGAATGAGATACTAATTTATTTTGAAATGTGTTATAAATGTTGAGGCTCTTGAACGTTGTCAGGTGATGGCACCTTTGTATTACTAGACAGCAGTAGAATCTAGCTTGGATCACCTTGAGCACTGCTGTCAATTGTACCGTTGCTGTCCTGCCACTGCTCGCAACGACAGCATTGTTTTATTTATTCTGTAGCTTTCCTGCCTACAGGCTGTTCATCAGGGGATATGCCGACCTCTATGGACATGGACATGTAGTATATTTAGCAGGCATACCTTTGAGGTGGAATGATTGGTTAGAGGCCCCGCAGAGGTTATTCCTGAGCACGCCACATGGAAGCCAACATAAAATGTACATCTAAGTATCTTCCTGGCTTCTTTTTAGAGGTTGAGCAAGAGTGTACATATTTGCATCAAGCCTGGACAAATGTAGAGGAGATGATATTCCTCTACATGCACACACACATACATACATATCCGCAGTCACATTCATGCTGAACATAAATAAGAAAAGAACAAACAAAATAATAATGAGGTGTACTTCATTATAATGTTCATTAAGGCTTTAACAAAATGATTTTTTTAGGGCAAGTACTGTTGTGGCTTTTCCATGTTGTGAATTCTTAACTACAGGAGTGTCCCATCTGTCTCTCCGACTTTAGGTTTTGACTTTAGAGTGCTTTTCTTCTTCCTTTTCCTTCTTTCTTTTCCTTTTTTCTTTCTTTACAAATTAGAAGGTTTATGTCATGTGACAGAGAAATTGCTGCAACCAGTAGTTGCTCCGTCCAAAGACATTTTGCTAACCCATTTTTGATTACAAAAGAAGTGATTCTGCCTCGAGGCAGAGGATTCTACCTGTCAACCGTTAATCCCAGTTCATTCTTCAGCTCTGCTTGTGCAGTGACGAATTATCACATTTTTCGGGACAGCTTTCTTCACTGGAAAGGCATCGTCATTTTGCTGTTGCTTTTTAAAATAGGCATTTTGTGCATGCCTCACCAATTTTCCTGTGGTGCACAGAAATTGCAGGAAGAATTGCATTTTAAGATTTACTCTGCTTGCTTGCATGGTCACAAAATATTATCCGACATGCAAACGGTGTTCTTATGAGGTACCTGAAAAATATGAACAATATATGAAAATCACAACTGGAGATGAATAAGCAGAGCACAGTCCCACATGTATAAGAAATGAAATGATACCAGATGGCAAAAATCCTTGTATCCCCGTGCAGAAAAGAGAAGCCTGTTGAAAGTACTGCAACACCATAACTCAATTCATTGGTTGTGCATTCATCCATGTCGCCTCCTCAGTGCCTCACTTATTCGTGCATTAAAGGCCAGAATCCCCCTTGGTCCATCCCCAATACGTTTGTTAATTCCCAGAAGGCCTCTCCGCTCATTAGCTATACGTTCAGTAAATTTCAGAAGGCCTCGCGGTACATCATCTGTACGTTTGCTAATTCCTAAGAGACCTCTTCGTTGGTCACCTGCACGCTTGTTAAGCCCAAGAAGTCCTCTGCGTTCGTCGCCTACACGTCTGCTGATCCCTAATAGCCCCCTACGCTCATCTCCTATATGCCTGCTTATTCCCAGCAGTCCCCTCCTCTCGCTGCCATCGCTTTGCTTCATGTTCCAGTTGACTGGGTTGACCAAAGCTAGAGACCCTCTCACTAAATCAGACACAGCTACCAGAGCATTATTGGTAGCCAACTGGAAACCGTCATATGCATTCAACAAGTCTTTTGTTGCTCGTGACATAGACGAGGAATTGGAGTTGGCCGATATTGAAAAGGACGCATTGCGCAGGTTTTGCGTCAACGTTGCCACAAAGTCTCGCAATGGTCGAACTCTGTGAACTCCCTGTGACGTCGTCCTCCTCATCACTTCGGGGAAGCTCCGCGTCAAGTTTCGGACGAGTGTTGTGAAATTTCCTGTCGTCATTTCAAACAGGAGCTTGGGATCGGTTCGTGGTAGGGTCCTGGTGATGTTCTGCAAGTTCTTTAGGTCATCCTGCAGCCTCTTCATTAATTGGTCAGCTTGGGTGACGGGCCTTATCACTATATCGCCTGCGTGTGCAAGACTACCAAGGGCTTGGAGTGTAGAGTTGAGATTCTGGAACACATTTTGGACCTTGGTCTGGTCGTGTGGAGGGATGACAGTCTTGGACATGTTTTGGAAGGCCTGGTTTGCAGCCACTAGCGAGCGGTGGAAGAGGGTGTTTTCAACGTTTGGGATCCTCAGTTTGCCTAGGTTTTGGTGAACAGCATCCAGTTGACGAGCAATGTTGCGGTTCAGGTTCCGAATGGCTGTGAGGTTGCGGAAGGCCAACCCGAGGTCGTTAATGTTGTGAACCCGGAGTTGGTTGGTAATGTTGGACTGGAGACGGGCATAGAGGTCAGATGCACACTGAAATGTTGCACATTCTTGTTATAATCTGAGACTAAGGTCATACTGAGAAGGAAGTACTTGGAAGTAATGAGCAGTTGTGTGATAAATCCTGTTCGTGACTGAGTTACTCACGTTGTTAAAGGTGTTGAGTGGCACAGTCCGATTCCCCTAGAAAACAGGAGGAGGCTTGCATATCACGCTGCATAATACACAGTACGTATGAAGACAGTATATGAAGGAACAGCTGTACATGCAGCTGCTTCCCTCTCCTGGACCTCCTACAACGTGTACTGCATGTCTACTGCTGCAGCGTCTAACTGTTACATGATTGATTAAAGGGGCTGTGACAGTTAGATACCTCTCTAATACCTCTCTGTTCCACAGTCGCACCCCAGAATATCGAGGGGAAAAGGAGCATTTTTTCTGCCTGCCATAAATACGGAGATGCAGTATTAAAGAAACAGTCACGTGTCACGGTGACCTCACAACCATACGCTCGTCGGCAGCCGGCGTGCGTGTGCTCTTGAGCCAGTGTCACTAAAATTTGGAACACATATTTTAGTGACTGGGTGGAATCGTATTTTGTTTTTATTAGGTAGAAGCTGGGGCCAAATGTCCTGAAACCTTTAGCTAACGCTCCCTGATGCAAGCCTCAGTCGCTTTTAATTTGACAAGAAATCTCCAACTCAGAAGTTCGCTTCCAGAACGAGGTACGGAAAGTAATAGTGTATTGTGTAATTGTGTGTATAGCGTGTGAAATGGAGCGACCGTACGTCTTTGAGCCTGGTTCTCTAGATAGGGGATAACTGAAATGGAGCGACCGTATGTCTTTGAGCCTGGTTCTCTAGATAGGGGATAACTGAAATGGAGCGACCGTATGTCTTTGAGCCTGG
>JARGYV010098512.1:0-10571 GCA_029532675.1 Ornithodoros moubata
ACCGTTACCCTCGTTCCAGGCATCATAGAATCATGTCCCAACGTCGGTGCGACATGCGCTCTATTTGCCCGTACAAAATTCCCCCTGTGCCAATGTCCAACCCACGTGCAGACATCCCTGGGCAATGAAATGCGCCGTTGGGTGTCGTTCTTGCATGGGTAGCCATCTTGACCCATTGGAAATCACAGAGTTTGTTGCCGCTTTTTCAATTTTCATTAATTATTGGCGATGAATAAATGCTAGAATTGTTTCGGCCACCTTTCAACAGCTGGTAAATTCCTTTTTCAACGCAAAAGAAATGTTATCTTGGAAAGCCCTGTCTATCATATCGAAAGCTTTAATAACCCGTGATAAGGAAATATGTGAGCTGCAGAAATTTTGCATTACCCGGTCAAAGTGATGAATGATGTGTGATGAAACCCACGTGGCTGGAATCGCTGCGTTGTTACGATTGGGAAATTGCTTCTCTATGCTTTGAACCACGCTTTTGTCATTCAAAAGGCATTCTTCTTTTGGAGGGAGGACGGCATTTGGCCATGGGAAAATTTGGAACATTATGAAGCGGCCGGTCTCTTTCCCTAAGCTTCCAAATCGACGGAAAGGCATTCCCAGACCATTCTATGAAACATTCTCTCGTGATCCATTTTATATCTGCTGCGAAGACGAGAAGGGATGAAAAACTTCTCCAACTAAATCCCCTTGAGCACTTGACGTCTGGCCATGTTTCATGTCCATGAGGCGGGGTCCTGCCTGTGAGGAGACGCTCCATCGGAACACTCTTGTCTTGAGTGCTGCAAGTGGGCGGCCCTTCGTTCCATTGGACGCCAAGCGTATGATTCCAGAGTTTTTGGTTGACAGCAATGAACGCATCTTTTCTCTTCTGTCCTTAGCTTCTGCAATTTGAGGCCTGTCTATTTGGCAACACTGTGTTACCTTTGTCAAGTTTCGTTCTCGCAGTGTCAACATTCGTTTGAATCGTTCTGAAGATGGAAGCGTCCTTGGTACTTTGATTTCCCTGCTGTATGGAAAGGGCCACAGAGAGTATGGGTAGTAGCAGGTTGTTAGAGCAGGTATAATGCAAGCGGAAGGTTCTCCAGTTTTCCTGCGATACCACCAAGGTAGTGTCCGTGCAGTTGCTTTTAGCCCCAGGGTAAGGAGAGCTGCTGGATATCGTCTTCGCAGACACACTTGTGTTTCCACTATCGCAGGATCGTTATCTGTTTTGCTCCGGAGCTTACGATGGAAAAGTTAACCTGTATTCAGCGCAGCAAATGGAACTGCTCATGTGCTATCAGGTAATTAATCCAGCCTAAATGCTTTCATTGGAGTTTGATATGTGTGGACAGCTTACGGAGTTGTTTGACACTTGGGGAGCGAAAGGGGCATTCTTGAACACATTGAAATTGTTTCCTGACAACTAGGAATGCGAGTCAAGCTCCGGGGGGATTACACTGTGCCTTATGCTGTTGCAACTCAAACATTTACAAAGTACAGCGGGCGAATAAAGACTTTTTCCTTTTAGATTACAGCCATGGGACTGGCTCGCAATGTCAACGCAGTACGCTTTACCAGTGATGGCTCCAGAGTGAGTAAATGCTCTCACTTCCAAGACTGCCCAGTGAAATGTCCTCCTGGGAGGGGGCTTGCATTAAGCCCAGCAGAAAGGGAAATAGTACATTCATCCGTCATCTGCGTTCCTGGTCAGGTTAGCATTGTGGGGAACAGGTGTATTCTATTCACCTATGTATTCTAGATGATGTTATATGCAACAGCGAACAAACCAAGGTGAGCAAATGGGTGTTCATTTATGACGAGCATAGGGACACAGAGAGGAATTGTACCTGGGCTTCTTCAGCTTTATTTTTTTTGCCCTTGGAGAATGGCAGTAGTGGAAGGTTCTCGTAGTGGGAGGATGTGGGAGACGTTTAATGAATCTTCCTAACTTGTTTCCTTCGACTGGCAAATCCTTGCTTACTGCAACTATTGAAACATTTGTGCACTAGAAAGAAAAGTGCAATGTCGTTGTTTCTCTGCAACCTGGCTACTGGAGAACGATTCTGTCTGAAAGATTCTATACAGCCACCCCTTAGCAACTCGAGTTTACGACTGCGGCACCTAGTGTGGTGCGATGCAAGTATTGTATATGACGAGAGCCACTGGAAAATGTCTGGCAGCACGATGCCAGTTTCCACTGCCAATTGCTTCAAAATGGCATTTTTCAATGGCAATGCATTCGATTGGCAATTGAGAGACCTTGATGAAGATAGGAAAACAACACCCCCTCAACTCCCACAGTGGGTGCTAATTTTGTGTTTTGATTGCACTAACGCGTGTGTTTGCACTCGCCATGGACTGGAGGGCGTGTGCTAGCAAAATAGACTTTCTAGATGAGCAAAAAAGGAAAGATTTAAAAGAGGTATTTTGTGGCTTAGATCCTGGCTGCCACCACGGCTCGTCGACTGGCAGTCATCGACATCGAGAGAGGAGAACAGGTTATGACTTATGACAATTGTGAGTTTCCCTCCTTGGGTCCTTGCCTTGTTCTGCTTGGCTTTGGATGTAGCCATGTTTGTGAAATGTCCCACACCATTGGTGCAGTGTCTCCCCCGGGCAAGGACTCTTGTATTTCATCTGTTGGCAATCCTTGCACGCTCGCTTGACATGGGAGAAAAGTGTCCATTTTGAGTTGCCCAACACAAAGCAATTTGTCATTGCAGGTGCCTTCAACGGAAGGGACCGAGGCAGTTTGGCCACAGATCCCATTTGCCCCAATATGGCCGTGTGTAGCTGCGTTAACGGAAAGGTAAATTGCGTCCTCTCTCGCGGGGCTCGACGGAAGCTCTTTTTCAGGGCCTGACGCTGTTTGACTTGCGGATGCCCCTTCCCCTGGACTTTGTTTACGACGTGAGACTTCCTTCCGACGGTCGTGGGACTCGCCTCCTCTTTGTCTCTCTCTCTGCATTGCAGTTGCACAACGGTATCATTCGCGACCTCATGTTTGTCCACAGTAGCTGGCCCTTTGTGCGTAGCCATCAGAGTGCGGTCCTCTCACTTTCTGGGGATGGAGTTTGTAAGGTTTGTCTCTTCTTCGCTGACTGCTCATTAGCTCACTGATTGGCAATGGTATCAGGTGACGACTCTGGACAACCGCTACTTGCACTGCTTCGAAGTGGGTCACAGTTCCAACTGCATAACCTCGACGCCCGAGCCCTACGGATCGGGCGCAGAAGACGGGTTCTACAGTTGAGACACTTCCCCGGGGAAGGAGGAGCAACTAACATTAACTGTCCTTAGGTGTACTCTTGGTGGGTGGAGACAATATCTCGGGGTACATTCCAGACATGGGAGTCCAGGAACAGTTGCGGGAACACGGGGAGCACCCCGTCTGGAAGCTCAGGTAGCCGTGCCCAAATGCCTCTAAGCCCAAACGCCTCTAAGCCCAAATGCCTTAGGTACACTTCCAACGGCGGTCTGCTCTATACTGCCTGCGATCGGGGCACGGTACGCAGGTACGAAGACGTTTATTCTCCAGAATGGCCTTTAAATGGTGTTACATGAGGCTGTAATGAAAGAGATTTCAGGTACAGACGTTATCCCGATCGCCACGAGTACCTGGGGGAAGTGTTCAGCCACAAAGGGGATATCCAGGACATGGACATCTCCCCTTACGACGAATGTATCCTTTGACAAGTGCCCTTTTCAAGTCTTGCTTGGCCTTCACCGGGATGCCCAGATTTGATAACTGCATCCAAGGACCGCTCTGTGGGCCTCCTCCACTTGGGAGCCCCCAATCACGGCTGGACAGAGTACTGTCAACTCTCGTGAACACTGACCCCATATTTATTTCCCATTTGGGACAGACCTAACAGTGCTGATGCTATCTACATGTCATTCAGTTGCCAGTGTCCAAATGGTTGTTAATACGAGCTATTTTTGATCCTCTCAACAATAAACGAGCGAAAGGATTTGAGCAAAGGATTGAGTATTTATGGCAAAACATGAAGCGAGAAGAAATGGCAGGTATTGAGTAGCATTCCAAAATGGCCTATTCGGGAGCCACCTTGGTGTAAGTGGGAAAGAAAGGCGTGAGGCGAGGGTTTCCAGGAGGTGCCACGTAAGAGCCGTCTGCAGCTCGTCTCACCACGTAACCGTGCTCCGGAACGGCGTAGACGACGTCCGCCTCGGGAAGGGTGACCACGGTGAGCTTTTCCCCCGTGGCCGCAGACTCTTGGACGTAGCTGTGGGCCTCGGGCAGTTGCACCGGAGCCACCTGGTCATCCGTATCGCGTGTCTATCACACGTCACGCTCAAGGTTCACACTTACGTGTTTGGGCAGGCTGTGCGAGGGCACAGAAGCACGGCACAGGTCGGGCACGGAGATGCCCGCACAGATTCCACCCAGCACGTGACAGGTATAGGTCAACACCACTTTAGTGAGGATGACCGCAAACAGGGCTGTGTGTGGGAGACGGCCTTACTTTGATGAATACGAGCCTGGCTTTCGTTTACCTGTGTTCTCTTCTCCAGCATAGGATGCCAAGCAATGGACGACGTTGAAACTGACTACGGCCACCAGGAAGGAGAGGAGGACGTGCACGGCGACGTACACTCTGTTGGGCCGTCCATCCTTTCCAACAACTTTTCTTGGCAGGTAGGCGCACGTGGCAAAGGAACCAGATACCAAGCAGATGACACCCTGTCCGATACACAATAGTCCTTGCACGTTAACTCGCAATTCTAGGGCTTTGGAGAAATGAATGTCATACTTTGTATCTGACAAGAAATACTCGCTGTGGCCACTCCATTTCGGTTGTGGCAGGGACATCCGTACCTGAAGGAAGGAGGCGCCCGTCTTGTCCTTGCAGTCGTGCTCGAGGCTGACGGCGATGTCGGCTGCTCCGATGGCCAACAGCCCGATTCCGATGACTACCTGGAAGATTGCAAAAACGAAGCACGCTACGTAACGCCTCGAAAGTCCTTTCTGCTTTGTCGCCATGTTTGACGGGCGCGGTTCGCTCACTTCGGGGGATCGGGGGGACGAAAATAGACTTTCGTTGGAGAGTTTACATTTGGCGCGCTCCTCTTCGTTGGCCTTGCTTCTTTTAGTCATTCATGGAGAAGCATCTCCTCTCAACCCACCAAAAGATTCGACGGGGCCCGTGGTAGGGGCGACACGCCCTCATTTTGTCTACTATATATATATATATATATATATGTATTTCGCTTTTACAAACTGAGCTTATGTATATGGGCTTCCGAGTGACGTTACGAAGCGCTCATAACTTGACAAGATTTGGCTAATGCCTTACGGCTAGCAACAATGGAGGCCGGATTTTTTCTTGGGCGCTTGTGCTGTGCCGTCAGTGATTTGTAAGAGGCGTGTCGTCGTATTGTGCGTGGAGAAATCGTTTTGTCACCAATGTGGCTTTTTGTATCGCGACATTTGCAAGGATGCTGACGAGACGACGTCGTGCAGCGGCGACGTCGGGGGCCAGTCATGCCAGCCAAATAAACATGGCGAACTTGAGCCAGCGCCGCGACCATGAAGACGACATCCTTCGAAATCGACTTAAAGGCTTAGGGGAAGACGTTGGACCGATCAACGACACGACGCGCTATCTGTACGAGAAAAAACTGTCTCGCCTGTTGAACGGCGGCGGCGGCAGCAATCACAGTCCGTTGGGCCATTTAAGTTCCGATGACAGCGACGGTGAAGAGCCCGGCGTCGGGCGTCGAGCGCGGAGATGCAGGCCTTTGTTAGCGCACGTTGGCCGTCCCAACCCAGTTGGAAAGCCTCCGCCGGCAGAGCAGCAACGGACGAGCAATAGTCTTCTGGTGCATCGGGCCGAAGGTTGGCCTCGCATCCAATTTTCAGTGGAAACGCCATTTGATTGTTGCCCTCTGAACGTTGCAGACGGTGCTTATCAGGCAGCATGTGTTGAGGAGCGTGCACGCTACCACTGGGTGTCTGCAGCTCTGGTCGTGACGGTCGCTCTGTTTTTCCTCTTTCTGGGTGCTGCATACATGGGCGTGCGCTACCCGAGCCACAAACGTCAGTACCATTTGAGCCAAGCTTCCCACAACCACTGCTAGGAAGCTGCTCAAATGGGAGGAAATATGTTGTGCTTTCAGGTGAGCTTTCTGCTTCGTCTGTGCACTTGAAAACGGATGCACCCTACAACAGTACACTGTGCGAAGATGACAGAATGGTGAGTGGCTTGCTTTTCTTAGTCAGCTCTTTCTTACAAGGTTCTTTGCAGAAAAACTGTGTCTGGAAGGCAAGCATCCCGAGAGCCCTGAAGCTTTCCCATTATGTCCAGTTGAAGCTTCAACAGCTTGCTGGTAACCCTCACCCAACGCAAGGGTTGGCAGCTTTCAAGAAAAAGCTTTTGTGTTGCAGGCGAGTTTGAATGCGGCGAGGCACCCGTCCGCAACATGACGTACCGCCACTGCTTGCGTTACCTCCAGCACAAGGATGACACAGTGACGGTATACTTTACTCTACAATTAATTAATGGGTAGCGGCCGACAGCCTCCGTGCCTTTTCTCACCATTTTATGTCTACTATTTTGAACGCCCACAGTTGGTTCTGCACCTCACAAATGTGTGTCGGCATCGAGGGCAACGTAAACTCACTTTGGGGATAAATGCTATTTTTGAAATAGAGGGGAAAGAGAAAACTCTGCGAGAGTGCATTAGGGAAGAGAAGCCAGCACGTGCACTTTTGGAGTGGCGTGTGAAAAGGGACGAAAAAGATATTTTCCCCATCAGGAACAAGAGTATAAGGACACACTCCTCCTCCTCGCTGAGAATCCTGCCTGGGGAGTCGTGTGAGTATCGGATTGCATCTGGCTCCGTAAGGTAGTAGAAGGAAAGAATGCAATTGCGACGTAGGTTGTACGACACGAACGGGGTGCCTTCCACTTCACCTGGCCTGGTGGAGACGTTGCAGGCAAGCGTTGTGGGAAAGTCTTTCCTGTGTTGCCTCAGGATGGCTCTGTACAGCGTCCTCAACCACGTCATTGTCCTAGCTGCCGGTGAGGGGCCTCCATTGCAACCTTCTTTGGTTAATTGCTTCCATGTGTGTTTAGTGTTGTGCATCGTGGGAGGGATGTATTACGCCATCCATTGGTACACTAGCTATAGAGAGCAGCAACGTTGTCAGCTCTACGACCTTGTTGAAAGGATCACGGGTAAGTATGTGCCTCCCATATTCCTACAAAAGTGTACAAATGGGCAAAAGTGCAGCCCTGGTGAGAGATGACGGCGAGAAGAGCGGGGACGGCTTTGTGGCTCAGGTGCACGTCAGGGACATGCTCATTGCTCCGTCGGATCGGTAAGCGCAGTCGTCGTCGTGGGCTCTTGCCCCGGTCACGTGGTGCGTGTTTCCAGGCAGCGCCTGTGGAAGCTGTGGCAGGGAGCAGTGGCGTTCCTGGAGCAGAAGGAGTCTCGCATTCGCACCGAGAGGCAACACATCGAAGGGGAGAGTTACCTGGTGTGGCGGTGGCTGCCGGGATCGTACGCGGGACGCTCGAGGGTCTGGCAGGGCAGGGCCTTCGAGAGCGGCAACTTTCCCGGAGGAAGCGGCCGCCAGCCCGTCCCGGCCACTTGCCTCAAGATCCGCAACATGTTTGATCCCGACGTGTAAGTGGCGGCTCTCTCGGATGAGACGTGTCCCACGCTCTGTCCGTGCCGTTACAGAGAGGACGAGGCCGACTGGTCGCTCCACATACAGAATGCTATCCTGGAAAAGTGTGAAGGCAACAATGGTATTGTACATATACGCGTAGACACGACATCCAAAGAGGTAGGAAGCTGCTTTGACTGCAGCCTGCTTTGGCTCACTGTTGCACTGCTTCAGGGTTGCGTCTACATCAAGTGTTCATCGCTGGAAAGTGCTGGTCACGCGTATCGGGCACTGCACGGCTCCTGGTTCGACGGTAAGCCTAGCGTTGAGTGGAGGAGGATAATGGGAAGGACCCGTGTGCAGGGAACCTCATCACTGTAAAGTATGTTCGCCTGGAGCGCTACCACGAGCGATTTCCAGAAGCCCAGTACTGCAGGGAGCCCCTGCGGCCATCCAATGCCCTGCGCCTCTCGTTGGCCCACTGTACCACAGCCCAGGAGGAGGATTCCCTTTGACCCATGCTTCCCCCCTTATGCAGCTCATTTTTTTATTTCTGCTCCAATAAAGAATATGCAAAACCTAACAAGTTAGATCCCCAATGTGTCATTGTTACAAAACAGAAAAGAACAAAGTTGACATAGCATTCAGAATTTTATTATTTGCAATGTGATGCTACAAAAAGCACGCGAGCATTATAGTATATTTGCAGTTGCGAAAATTGCTCATGAAAGGCCACCAGAAGAAAGCAAAGAAATTCCCAGGCTATGGGTCACCCTTGGTGACTCTGCAATCCAATTTTCTCTTGCTATGTAGAAAAGGGTTTGAAACGGTCAGCCTGAAGACTGGACGGGTTCTTCCATGGCCTGAGCTTTCTGCTGGCGGACTTGGTGCGCACGTTTTTCCTGGAAGGGAGCAAAAGTTAAGGCGAGGGCCCGACTGTGGCCGACTGTGCACCTTCTCCTGCATCCTTTCTTGCAGTTCCTTGTAGATGGCGGCACGCTTCTCCCGCGCACTGGCCAGCTTCTTGTGCAAGCTGTCTCTGCGTTCCTCTGCTTGGGCCTCCAGCTGCCTTCTCACCTCGGCTATGTGGGCGTCCTGCGCGGCACAAAGGGCAACTGGTGACGCGCTCGCGCCCTTGGCCGTTCCTCCTCACGTGATTCTTGAGCCTGTCTTGCAGAGCAGCAATGTGGGACTCTCGCAGCTCGGCTGCACTGTCCAGCTTCTTTTGCACGTTGGCCAGCATTTCCTGGGACTGGGCGTCCAAGGATTTGCGTACCTCCTCCACGTGGGATCCCTAAAATAGGGTGGTACGTGAGCACGACGGGGGCCGTCCGGGGCCGAATACGTACGTGTTCTCGTAGCTTGGCCTGGATGCAGCGGATGTAGGCGTCCCTTCGCTCCTCTGTCATCTCCAACTTCCTGAGCATGCTCTGCCGCGTGGCCTCCTGGAATTCCTGCTTGGACTCCTCTTTCTTCTGGTTCACTCCTGCCAAGCGACTCAGTTTCTCGTTAAGGCTGCTCACCTTGAGTGCTTCCAAGGTCTGAAAAAACAACTCAAGCTCACCTTCTCCAACGGGAGAACAGACATCCAACTCCTGGCTAGTTTTTCACCCAAAAATAGGCGCATTTTCATTTTTACACATGCTGTAAACCCAGCACTCAATATGTACATAAAAATGCAGCAATCTCAAATGACACGTGTGTGTTAATGACATTTGAGGACACCAATCTCTGATGCAGTGAACCACCATTGTACCCAGAAAAGATGCCAATGGGACATGTTTGCACAATGTATGCTCTTTCCCTCCTGTCTTCAGTCTGGCATGCTGTGCTTGTCCATCGTTGCAGCTCATCAGGACTTTTGTCCCTCTGATAAAATACATGTATAGAACATTACATCTCAGTATTTGTAGTGTGTACAGAGTCGTGACAGTAATTTATTATTTGCCTCACTTGCAATCTAGTTGGAACAAAGGTGTCTGGACGGAAAAATAAGTGCTGGAAGAAGAAAGTGACCGATAAACAGTGTTCTGTCAACGTACCTATTACTAGCAGCCACAGACAAACTTTTCCAGGTACGGATGAGTACATCTCCGTCCGGGTGGAGCTTATGGCCTAACACACGTCTGTTTTCAATTTACAACAACAAAAACACTCGTTCGAAACAAGGAGGGGCAAGTAAGCCAGAGAACACATGCAGAGGTGTCGTCTGCTCCTTGTTCCCTTGCACAATGATGCTTTTGACTATAATGGATGGAGGACCCTTTTTTTGGTACCTCTCCAAATGGATTGCCAGAGCTGGAGTGCAGCTGGGAAAATGAACGCTGGATTCAACGTGACAGTCGCACAGGAAAGGAGTTAGTTAGCCATTTGTGCGCCGCACACTATGGATAAGGGTCCGAATGGAAAGACCCCGACCTGAGAGTTTGGGAAAGAAGCTGTAATTCATTTAAGCTGATTCTGTCGGGTTTTTGGAGGAGTGTGAGAAGACAAGGCAAACTTTTTTCTTTGCCATGTCTTGAGAAACGGAAGTGTGTCTTACCTGTCTTCGTTGTTGAGCTTCTTTGAGCTTCGCCTCGATGTCATCTTGAGAGAGGGACTTTGGCGATGAGCCTTTGAGAAAGACGGGACTCTCGATGCAAGCATTCGCCAGCACAAGTTCATACTTGATGCCACCTTTACTCTCTTCCGTTGCACGAATCTCCGTTGCTACAGTGAAAGAAGCAAAAGTGAGACCAAAGCCAGACCCAAGTGGCTCTTCATCGATCCACTTGTGTCGTCGACCGGGTGACTCAGACACCGCCGTCTGGCCGCTACCTTGGCCAGACAACTCACCATAGGGACCAACACTTCTTGGCGGGGACCGAACCAGAGGCTTGAGCACCAGACGTTCTTTCTTCGATTCTAAGTACGCAAGAATGCAAGGGGCTACTCTTCAAGGGGC
>JARGYV010098519.1:0-12779 GCA_029532675.1 Ornithodoros moubata
TATATTGCAAGGTTACGAAGCAAGGTTTGCCCGAGCATTCTTTGCCATCACACCCTTGCTATATCATTGGAACTATAAGGCAGTCAACCCCTGATGCCACCTAGCATTGGGGCACTTTCTTGTTGAACATTGAAGGAAAACTTTGGGAGGTGGTTAGGAAATAACAGATTAATAATACTTCAATAACAACACGTTAATCTCTTTGCAAACCATATTGAGGAGCTGTTCACACTTCAGAGAGCTCACAAGCTCCTAAAGAACCCGCAGTTGAACCCTCTATTGTGCACCATTCGTTTAAGGCTGCTGTCAGATTCACAACGGTTTGCAACTGGAGCACTTTGTAATGGAGAAAGAAAATAATGCTGTTTACGTAATGTAATAATTATGACATAAGGTGCTATTCACAACAGTGAATGTACAAAAATGACGAAGTTGGTTTGAGAGTTGGGCTGGGAGTGCATGCCTCCTCTTAGTTGTATTAAACCATGTGTTGCAAAAATAGGCTAGAACTCAAGAAATATAATTGTGGATTTGGCCTCTGTTTGTTGAGAAGGGACGCGTACGCAAGAGTTTCTGCAGAGAAGCACAGTTAACTTCAGTCACGGTGCATGTGGAGTAAGGTTGAACCTCTGCAACTTCTTTAGAAATTGACCAAAAGAGGTTCAGATTTCACTGACTCTTGAGGGTTTCATTTTTGACAGGTTTGTGACATCTCTTAGCAGCTAGTGTCAGCCTTGCACTAGTAAACATTTCTGCTTAAATGTCTGGTTAATAATTTCATGATGTATTGCCAATTATATCGTTTGCAGTATATGTTTGATTTTACAGTAAGACCCGTGTTCCCGGTCGCAAGGGTCACTACACAAAGTTGCGGGCCATCTGGGGCAAGGTGACGAAGCCACATGGGAACAGCGGCATTGTCAGGGCAAAGTTCAAGAAGAACCTGCCAGCTGCAGCCATGGGACGCAGAGTGCGAATCATGTTGTATCCCTCTCGCATCTAGTGCTCTAATAAATGAACATCTGTTTAAAAAAAAATATTGCCATTTTGTTTCATCCGTGGTAAACTGAGGGAACCTAAAAATGACCACAAAAATCTTTGATTTTCTTTGTGCTGTTTGTGATTGTAGGGTTTATTGTGGATATTCATCAGTACCAGCTTGCCTGCTTCCTTACCATTTTGTGCATTCTTTTCTATAAAGGTACTGTATACATACAGCATAGGTAAGCACAGGGAAAGTGTCACAAATAGAGCCTCTTGTGATCAAGGTCAGCATTGGGACACAACAGCTTTAATGTCTTCGGGAAACACGATCAAAGATTGTGTTTTGACTGAAAGCAGGACTGATAAAAACTGATGCTAAAACTCAAGCTGGCACAATGGCCAAAGCTGCCAAATGGGGTTCATGTTGACCATGGTCTTACTGTCAGGTTTCCTACAAAAACCACACTTTATCCGTGTGAATAAATACTAGTGCCTCTACATGTAATGTGAGCATTACTCTCGAAAGATTTCACCAACCCACCCTTTACTGACTTCAGTGAGTTTTAGCGTGAAGAGCAGGTGTAGCATTATTTAGCACAGACTTGCGAATAACTGTTGCTTACATCAAGAAGTCTGGTAAAGAGACAGAAGGAATAGATTAACAAAACTATCATACACCTATGTGAACACACTATAAGTGGATCAGAGAGATGTGAGGGAGGGAGCAATAAGAAGGGCATCGTTAAGGGATCAAACAGTTGGAGGCAGATATTGTCACGCATGAATTGCAGACGACAATCAAGCTGCGTAACCTGCAACCGTTTTATTAGCCTACTCGGCTACATTGCATGTCGCAGTCACACTACAACTGCTATTCCAACTGCCCGACTTCGGCTACGCGTCCGCTTATAAAGAAACGGCGGAAGCTTCTGGTAGCGAAGGAGCTAGAATGATCGTGGTGTTGCTATCGTAGAACGGGGCTCCTCCGCGTGCCGTCGAACGTCAGGCTGTGACGGTTATCTGATAAGCTTCGCGGCAATATAACCTGAGTAATTATTCATGTTTGGGAATAGTTATGCGGTTTTGGAAATGATAGATTAAAGCTTTTTATATATATATTTACATATGTGGCCAGCCAAGCATCCATTTGACTGGATGTAACTTTCAGCAGTGCAGAGAAAAAAGAAGGATGAAAACGCTTTTGTGTGTGAATGAAGGTCAAGACCACATTTAGGCTGACCTCTTCCTGGTATCATTTGAATATAGTCTGATGACAGATTTAAAGAGACAGATAAATGGAGAGGGCACAGACTTTTAGTACTGAGAGTTTGTCTGTGTTTTTTCCAATGCCTACCCGTGCAAAGGGGTTTATATCTTTCATCGGGATTTACCAACGTACAGCTTGCTCTTCGAGTCTCTTTCACAAAGTCTGAATTCCCTGTCTGATGCAATCTTAGCAGATGTTTCGACGGTGCGTAAACATGCTAGAACATTCCCGCCCTTTCGTTTGAAATATAATGCAGTTGCATTGCGGTGAAGCTACTGGTTAATTCCAGAAACTTCCGGCGCAACGTCACGTGATTTCCCGGCACCCTATAAAAGGAGGTTCCGTTTCCGAGTGGTGTATTCAAGCAGGCTACACACTTTTTGTTTGCATTTACCCAAATTGCAAGCTATGTCACTCTCAACAAGACTTCTCCCCCTTCGAAGATGTGCACTGACCACCTGCAGGCGGTATGTTTGGGGAAAACCTCCGTTTGGACCTCTGTCTGACGTCTTCAGGGAATTCGAGCATCATGTGCGCAACATGGAACGCGATATGTCGCGCACATTCCGCGACTTGGATCGTGTGACTGGTGGATGGAACCCTGCATTGCGCTGGTTACGTTCCCGAGATGTTCCCGTTGAATCTGCGGAAGGCGGCGACAAGTTTCAGCTACAACTAGATCTTTCAGATTTCAAGCCGGAAGAGGTTCGCGTCTCTATTGTGGGAAATCAAGCGTCTGTTCGTGCCCGATCTGAAAGAAAGAGCGCTGACGGCTCGAACTTCGTTCGCGAGTTTAGTCACTCTGTGACACTGCCAGACGACGTCGATCCGGACACTCTGAGGTCCGTACTACACTCTGACGGAACTCTGAGCATTGAAGGACCTCGTAAACCCCTGCCTCCCCCTGAAGAACCCAAGGAACTACCCATCGAACGCGGTGACACTCCTAAAAAAGATTAGACATCTTTTGTTTTGTGCTGTACTTATTAGCTAGCTAAACATAAAGTGGTATGTTGGACATTGTATTGTTCTATGTATGGAGAAATAAAGAGTTTGTTGTAGTTTAACCTTGGCTGTACTTCTTTGGTGTTCGTATCAAATGTAATATTTTAAGGCTGCACGACATCTTACCATCACCTATTTACGAACGTGCGATGTACGCATTCACACATGCAAGTATACGTAACTATCATTTAATTAATCTAACAGGCAGCGAGCAGAACACAGGAAGATTACGCGCAGCGCGGTGACTAAATCGACGAAAAGTGTGTCGAAATAAAAACACTGCATAACGGTAAGAACTAAAGAAACACTGATGTTACGTAATTTCATCGATGAACACCAACTTAGTATCTTGCTGCGTCCCACCGGGATCGACATCATGACGTGTTTGTTTTTATCTATGGCTGCTCATATGTGTTCCTTTGGGGGATTTTAATGTTTTATATCTCTCTAGTGATTTCATATCACATGAAAGGACACCGGTTCGAGCTGAGGGTGAGCTGGTGCGTGTAACTGCTTCTACGCGCGGATTGCATAGTAATATTTCAACTTCCCAGCTAGCTTCGAAGTTACGGGTTTTGTTCTCCGCGAGGGTCATTGCCGTTTCCAGAGTACTTTGTGCCGTCAGTGTTCCCATGGTTCACTGCAATTTGCTTTGCTTGCTATATGTTCATTTAGGGTTATGCTTCCTTATCATTCTCTTGATGAAATATCTGATTATGGAGAATCGTCAGGCTGTGGTGTCTGCAGAACCCAGTTGCGGCTCATGTAGTTCATTTTGTTGTAAGTGAGAAAAAACACTGTTCACAGTGATGTTACAGCATTGTTCAATGTAATTCCCAAATACATCTCCGTTCTTCTTGTGTGTTTTGTAGACTTGGGAATGTTACGACATTACAAGCTATTACTTTTGGATTTCCTTTCATTGTGTACCCGTTACGTAACAGTGTCCATGTTCTCTTCAGGAGCACAGGTTAACCTTTGAGCAGTGGGCAGTCACACTGTGTCCCGAAAAGGCGACTGGGGGGGAGGACATGGGTCTTCCAGAGACCCCCTGGCCCCCCGTCGCCGATGGTGAAGATGAAGACCAGGGTGTGCCATCACCTGATCCATCCCCAGTGTTTCCAGCATTGTGCCCTCCGGAAGATGCACTCTCTCACATCTATAAAGGTTTAGTCTACATACACTCTCTTTGATTGCACTGTTGAATGAAAATACTTAGTCACTGATCACACTGTTTTTAATTTTTTATCACAGACACTGTCCAGGATACGCTGGTTGCTGGAGTGTGCGGCTTACGTAATCTCGGAAACACCTGTTTCATGAATGCTGGGCTGCAGTGCCTTCTCAGCAATGCGCAGTTGCTTGGATTCCTACTCTCACTCCCTGCAGAGTGGCTGACTTCAGATGTGACGAGGTCACCAGTGTTTCTTGCGAGGGCATCCCAGCCCCAAGAATTCCTCCTCGTCTGGCAGTTGGCACAGTTAGCCAAGCAGGTTTGGAGTGGACGCTTTATTGCGCTAAGACCTGTGTCATTCAGGGATGCTCTGGGGAGGGCCTGTCCGCAGTTCAGTGACTACAGACAGGTGATTATATTTATAAGAGCATATGAGTTGTTGTACCTGTGTGTTTAGTGTGCTCCATAAAGGGCAATGGCTGGCAAAGAGCTGTGTAGGGAAAAGTGAGGGAATTAAAATATTTGTGTTTTTCGGATACATGTTTGAACGCTATAATCATCATATTCACATAGTAGTCTCATAGCACAAATATCAAGTGAGAAGAATGGCAGCCTGAATGTTTCCTGCACAGAGAGAATCACATCAGATTTGCAAGTTCTAATGTGTATGTTTGTTTGCAAGTTTGAGCTAACTACATGTTTTCTCCACAACAACAGCACGATTGCCAGGAGTTCCTGACATTGCTTCTGGACACGTTGCATGAACAAACAAATCTCTCGAAGTTTGCCAATGGCATATTGCCACCCTCTATGCAAAGGTCTTGTATGCAAGACTGGGATGGACGTCTGCCACCTAGGTAAGGGCCCAGCGCTGGTAGAATTAGCTGTGCTCTCTGTGTAGGAGTGAAAAGAACCATTCAATACTCTGCAACAGCAACAGGTCCCTTGCACACAAGTACTCAGAGGCTATAGAGACTACAGTATCTGGTGAAGAGGTCCTTGACATACAACCGGACCTATGCTGCAAGGTAGAGGTTACTGTTGGTGATCATCTAGAAATATGTAGGTTGGTTAGCTGATATAACCAACTTTACTAATGTTTTCATCTATAAAAAGTCCATAGATATTTCATTTGTTTATATAGTGTAAACATATTTATGTTCGTGATGTATTTATTTTTGTGTGTTTTGCAAATGGAATTTGCAAATATAAATAGGTACTTTTACAAATATGGAATGCAAATATATTGTGAATATAAATACGTTTACAGTATATGTATATATCTGTAGATATATTGCACCAATACAATGCTTTCCAAATGACATTCAAAATATGAATTGTTGCCACATATAAATTGCTTGTAGCTAGCAGCTTCAGAAGAAATTCATCCTTTGAGCAACGGCCAGCTGCAGACAACAAGCACAGAAGACACTGCAGGACCGGCTCCAAAAAAGTTCAAATCTGACGCTGACAACACTGACAGGCTTCCTGCAGAAGAGTCATGGGAAAAGTACAAGGCTGCAAATCGCTCTGTAGTTGTGGACACCTTCCAGGGCCAATTACAGAGCAAGGTAGGTAAAGACCGACTCTAGAGAGAGGGACCTCAGGGCTTCAGTTGGCCGACATCATTACGAGGTGTGGCTATAAAATAACCAGGCTGAATTTTTTTGAGCTTCCTTGTAACATCGTCAACAATGAGCCGGGTGTGGTATCTGCCAATGTTCTCTCCTTCAATCACAGTCCAAGTTTCAAGGTCGGACAGCAAGGAGTTTGGAAGCAGTAATTGCTTGGAGTGCCTTGTGTTGAAACCATGTTAACTGTTGGCACGAAGTTGCACTTTTAAAGGATCTCTAATTTTAATCGCTAACCTTTAACATTTGCTAGTCTTAGTCTTGAGCATATAGATTTTACTCAGTCCTTCATTACCATAGTTTTGCGCATTATGACCCTAGTCATCGTTGCGCCATGAAAGCTCCGATCATCATCATTATATCACAAGATCACAGTGATGGAGCATCCTCCGTACTCGCCAGGATCAGATCTATGTGACTTCTTTCTATTTTCAAAGGTCGACTCTGTGTTAAGAGGAACCAGGTACGAGTCCGTAGTAGCAGTGAAGGCAAAAGCGACAGAGCTGATGAACAAACTAACATGAGGTTGCGTGCAGCATTGCTTCCAACAGTGGAAGATTTGCGTGGAGCAGTGTAGGGATCGTGGATGGGAGTACATTGAGGGTGACCGCATTTTCAGTCTGTAATTTCTTAAATAAAAGATGTTCTAACATGAATCTAGTTATTTTATGTCCACACCTTCTATGTGTAGTATGCTGTTTCATGAGGCTAGTTTCACCTTCATTGGAGAATTCTCGGTCTGCGATTCTCAGGCAAGACCACGATGAAAATAATATGCCTCTCTCTCTGTCTGCAGGTGGTGTGCTCAGAATGCGGTCACGTTTCCTTGACATACGAACCCTTCATGTACCTTCCTGTGCCACTACCACATGCCATGGAGATGCATATTAGTAGGTTCATCATAGGGACTCATGTAATCCAGGTCATTACACTGCTATGTAAAGTAATATGAGGGAAGAGGAAGTTCTAGATTTTAAGGTGCACAGCTACACAGTGTTTTATACTTCTGGTATACAGTAAAAGTTTGTTAATTCGAATTTCATACCTTTGTTGGTCCCCCTTAAAGCAGAAACTGTGATATAAGTACACAAATAAATTATCTTCGAGTGGTATTATCTAAGCACTATTTTTAGGCCTTTGGGTCCATTGGTATTATATGGAACAAAAAGGTGTGTACTTTTAAAGTAAGCAGCATTTTCAAGCAGCAGGTTGGTAGGTATATTTGTTTGTTTTCTTTTTTTTTTACAGGCTTGACGTATGTTCCGCTGAATGGGCCTCGACTGCGTTGCCAGGTGCAAGTGGGACGTGTGGGAAGAGTTGGTGACCTCTATGGGTCTCTGATGGCTTTGCTAGACCCAGATGATGTACCTCTGAATGGAGTTGTGCTTGCACACGTGTCTCCCGAAAACAGTGTCATTGAACGGTTTCTGGTAATTCTGCTTCATGAAACTTTTCATGTTTTGCATAGCTGACGGATCACTCAGTTAGTCCCGAATTATAGCAGGCCTGGATTTACACTGTGGCGGTATAGACTCCTTTGTCTCAGGTTTGATGTGTGCCTTGAACATAGCCCTTGTATCACTCGGTGGGAAGCCTCATGTCTTAGTATACATCTCAGAAGGCCTGCTATTTTGAAAATGACACTTTATTTATCTTTACTACACTTTATGACAATTTATTAGCTGCTCCCAATAATTTCTGACAAATGCAAGTGATTAATTTACAGGAGGATCACCTTCCTGTACGCTACCTAGAGGGTTGTGGCTGTCTAGTTTATGCATTTGAACTGGGGCCGACACCTTTGGAGCCTTCATCACCTGCATCTTCATCCCATCCCGGTATTAAGTGGCAGTCGTGTGTCATCTGCTTGGAGGACAAGGCAGACGACGAATTACGCACCCACTTGGTCTGTGGAGCACTTCTTTGCCATCCCTGTGTTGAGGTACACATCATTCCTGGACTTGAGTTACAAGCACTGAACATGTTTTGTGTTCCATCTTCAATATATTTGATTTGGTGTGCTCATTTGTATAGTGCTGTGGCATTCCATGGTCACATGTGGAGATTGGCATTATCAGTTAGTATTCTTTATCAGTAGTTAGTATTCGTTATGAGTACTGTGTTTCTGAGTGAATGAGTGCAGTCTGGAGTATACCTTCCTTGTGTGTGAACACAGTAATTATACTTCTTTGTATTAGTTGGGGGGAAGAATGATATTATCCTTTGCTTGACTGTCCTGCAATAGTATGTCGCAACATAAATGATACAACCTATTAGTCCTCAGTGACATAACAGATCTATGGCTGTTATTCTGTACTTCTCTCTACAGTGCTCATTTTTTATTTTATGTTCCTTCAGGTTACCTGTGAACATTATGGTAACAGTGCTCTCACATGCCCGGTAAGCAGCAGCTTTCTGTGGATGTGCCTGTCTTTTCTTTTTTTTACCTTAAATATATAGAACCACATATCATCACTGTGGTAAAAAGTATAGGTCAGTATGGAGAGCCTGGGATTTGGTCACGCTGTGACAGTAAGAAAAGGCAACATAATATATTGAATACCTCTTTGCCTATTTTGTCATTTGCTGAGGCCTTTATATTGCATTTTATTTTTCACCTTGGTTTTCATTTGTGGCTATCTTCAGTTCTTTTTAGGCCTTAATGAAAATGGACACGTTTTAAGGCTTGAATCATTCCAGGTGTGTAACATGGCTCTGTTCGGCCCGCACGAGTTTGTACCCTTGACAAATGAAGACACTGGTTCCAAAAATAGGTTGGTGTTTTTGCGAGATTGTTAGGACTTCCAAACACTTCAAAAATTTTTGTCCTACCCAGCAGTGCTTGCTCCCTGTGCCCCAGGACTAAATGATTACAATAGCAGTATTGTTGGATTGTTATAATTATTTTGCTGTGATTGAGTCAGTAGTTATATTGATCGTCAGCCAAAGTGCACTCTCAGATACTACGTTTGGGATTTGCAACAGTTTCAGGTCTAGGGGTAAGGAGAGGAAGAGAGCTTTGAGGCTCTGACTGCTCTCTATTTCTGCAGGCAAAATGTATGCAAAACTTTTATGTGATATATGTGCCAAAGAGGTAACCTGTCACTTACACAAACTAAGAGCATCCAGGCAATTCTGCCATTGCTGTTGGAGAGGCCCAAGCAAACGAAAATCCATTATATGCAGAGAAGTGTGGCGTGCACACACAGCTACTTTTTAGTACAGTGTTAAAGGGAACATACAAGAATTTCAGTATATACTAATCTATGTACGCTTTTTCGGGTCCCAGGCCTGTACTCGTGTCTGTCCTTCTCTGTGGAAGCGATTCCAATCCGACAACCCCTGAATGGCGTGCTCCAGCAGTTTTAAGTGTTTCAAGGTAAGTGTTCTTAACTGAATAAGGGTTGGAAATCCTCACACAGCAAAAGATGCTCCTGTGCAGTGACTATTGTTACGAATATGTATGCAGTCGAACCTTGTTACGGCGAAATGCGATACAACAAAATTCACGATACAGCAAAAGAAGCTGGGTTCCCCGACATGCTGCCATAGGGAATACTAATGCATTTTAGCTCTTGCTAGAACAAAATACTTTTTGAAAGTACCCTCGATGCAACAAATGAAAAATTTCTGAAAAAAAAAAAAAAACGATGTGGACCGTGCGGAATTAAGGTTGGAAAACCCCTGCATCTCAGAAAAGTGCACAGGAGAGTAGGATCAGAATCTCTTTCGACCTACGACATTTCCCCATGATTGCGGTACAGACAAGTCAGCTACAGAATGTGATACGCGCAGAAGCGAAACGCAGGTTTCTGGTGTCGTCTCCCTAGCAAATAACCGACTGGCCAGCCGAACGATGGATTTAGGCCCCCGGAAGACAAGGGTGGTGTCTTTTGAATCTTGACATTCGTGGATCCAGAAGCCAAAAGCATTCCCGTATGCTGTGCCGTTTCGCAATAGAGAAACAAAGAGCTTGCACATTCTCGGCTGTGATGACCTTAAAGGCAGCACTGAGTGACTGCAACATTTTAAATAGTGTCACAATATAGTTAGTGAAGTTTTGAGTGGGGAGAGTTCTTCCATGAATGAAGAAGAGGCACTCGTGAGTTTCAAGTCACAAGCCAAAAACTCTCGGCAACTATGAGCCAGTCGACATCTACAACGCGAATGACTTCAAACCGGTGAAACCCAACTAACAATGTTCTTTATGCAGCAATAAAACTCCGCAGGTACATCGTACATATTTGTGCTGCATCCGTCGTGGTCGTCATTTTTTTACACAAATTAACCTTCCTGGGTCGGAGTGGGAATTACGTACATTCATATAGACGTCCCTTCGCGATTTGCGGCTTCAACACTTTCCAGCTACGTCGTATTCAACACAGCGAAGTTCCTGATGGAACGAAAGAAATTGTCGTCCCCATGAATTTTGTTATAACGAGGTTTCACTCTCTAATGTTACACATCCCTATTGCTTTTCACCTCAGTGCTGCATTTAATGCTGGAGCACAAATGCAATACACAATACTATTCACTCAAGAGCTTGGTAACACTGCCTTAGGTGCCCCAGCTACGCTGCGCTGCAGGCGGCAGCAGCGAAGCTTGTTCCCGATGGGATAAACTTCACGATGAGACTGCTGGACGCAAGAGGTCGCCGATGTGGACGATGCTCTTACCCTGCAGACTGTAAAGGCTGCTCTGTGGAATCTGGGTCACACGTGCTTCTGCCTTCAGACTGCCTTGCTATGCAATGCGAGGGGGAGGCTCCGACCGTACGACTCCATCCCTCTGCTGAAGTGGGGGAGATATCCACAATGCTGACGCTCAGCGACTGCATCAAGGCATTTTGTGAGAGGTTGGTTTCTCCAGTGCAGACAGTTTCAAGGACCACAGAGTGCTCGTATATCCAATATGAGGGGACAACCTGTTTGATACTGAGCCCATTAGTGTTGATTTTATTCATAAATACCTACTTTCACATCACCGCCTATTTTAGCTTTTTTATCTTTGAGACCTAAAACACTGTTTGTCCTCCAAAAAGGTGGATAAAATCACATGTTAGCAGCAATGTGGAGTAGGGTTTATCTGAAGTGTGGATATGGAAGGACACATTTCAGAAAGTGTTTACCTGCTTCAGCCGATCACCCAGATGAATGAGAGCTCCAGAGGCTAAATATGAGTCACATAGTTAACATCTGGTCAGGCTGTTGCAGTGACGCTCCCATGGAATGCAGTTTTCACAAATGGAATGGAACAAACACACAAGATATCCAAATGGTTCTGTCACTGTGGCATGCAAGAAGATGTGCATTCAAGCTCAACAATAGATGCCTTCAGTGACTTTTTTTTTTTTCCTGAGCATCAGGGGCCCAATAATGATACTAGCTATTGCAATGACAGCACTGACAATGCTGCTATGATGATGTGACTATCTTCTGTAGTGAATTGCTGGACGAAGACAACCACTGGTTGTGCCCCATTTGCTGCTGCCACCGGCGAGCACGCAAGACGCTCTCTCTTTGGAGGCTGCCAAAAACACTCATGGTTTATCTGAAGAGGTGAATCACTACAACCACATATCTTTCTTGCGTGTTCAGGTGATAGTATGCATATAGCCTCAATGACAGAAACGCCTCTGTGAAAAATGTACATGTTTTGAAGTTTGCGTGATCAGACATGAAGCAGACAAACAGATTAAGGGGTAGGAACCGTATGCCAACTTTTATTCTCCACCTCACCAGGCTTGTATTATTTGCTTTATAGTGCATTCTTTCTTGCTGGTGTACATAATGGACCTTAGGGAATCGGACTGATGTGAATCTCTAGTCAGCTTCAAGCTGTATGTTTGTTTTTAATATTCTAACCATAGCATTCATTCCTTGTTCGTCACAGGTTTGTATTCCAGGAATCGTATGGAAGCAAGCTGGAAGCTCCGGTGGAGTTCCCCCTCGAAGGATTAGATCTGCACCCTTTTGTGCGTGGTCCATTTGGATCCCAAGAGGACGGGCACTTGTACGACTTGCATGCCTTTGTCTGCCATTTTGGAGGCAAGTAGCCACCTTAATTTTAATTTCTCGCTCTTCAAGCAACTCAGAGCTACAAGATCATTTCAGTTGTGATGTTCTGAAAAAAAAGTGGAATTACTTCTCTTTGGAATCATCATTGCGGTACTGGCGCAGATGTAAGACAAAAAAAAAAACATTGTTCCCTTTCCACGACTTACAAGCCTGAGTATGGGCACAAAAACGTGATGAACACAGGAATGTCTCATTTCTGCTCACTTACTCAGGCTTGTAAGTCTTCAAGTTCCTCCGCCAGCTAGTCTGAATCTATGCCATATTATAGTTTCACACTTCGTCGAGAAATGCGTCATGACTGTTTCCCTAAAAGATGGGGAGTTGAAGAACACCACACGAGTCTGATAAACCCGACACCTGCGAATTTCTTGATCACATATGAACGTTCATGTGTGCCTGAAGCTGCCTGTGTGTATTAATATAATTAATTTGTCCTTTTATCGCAACAGGAGTAAACAGTGGCCACTACACAGCATATGCGAAGCATAGCATTCTGGGAAGGTGGTTTCACTATGATGATGAGACAACTGGATCTCTGATACCAACCACAGCTGACTGCCAGCATGCCTATGTGCTCTTTTACCAACAAAGGGATACCTCAAATGGTATTTACACAAGAAAGTTAGAACTATTGACCCTTT
>JARGYV010098528.1:0-21135 GCA_029532675.1 Ornithodoros moubata
TTTAAGAAATTCGAAAATTAAAACTACCCTCACTCTGTTGTGGTCACTCCACAATTAATCCGGTTCGCAAAGACATTCTTTGTCTTATGCTAGGTTGGTAGCAAGGCAAGCTAGGTTGGTAGGTTGGCCGTAGTAGTCGCACGTGTAACCATATCGGTCTCTATTTATACGGACTGGTTTACGAGATATCAATAAAGGTAAAGAAATGATAAGATGAGAAGCACAATAAAAAGTATTGTAAGCGCTCTGATTGCATCAACATTATTATTATTACGATTATTATACTTTATTGTTTTCCGTACACCGTCAATTTCTTGAGTTCTTGGGCAACAAGCAAGGTTATAGTTAACGTGATATCTCATGCCATCCTCTTCTTACGCTTACTCCTTCCTGCTGCGAAAACGAACAGTATTTCTTCTTGTTTTTGTATCTATTTCGTATTTTTGTTTGACGCTCCATATGTACGTACTTAATTCTTATTACCGTTGTGACTCTTTTGAACAATGTAATGAATAGGGTACATGGATCCTCTTTCTTCCACTACTCTAGCGCCGAAAAAACAAAAAAGAAATGCGTCCCTTACTTTTCCCCTCATACTTGACTTCCCCGATCTTTGCCCGCAAAAGGCTTCTGCAGTCCTCTAATCAATGCCATGCCACTTTAAATTCTTCCATCTTCTCTCAGTTCACATTGAAAAACAAAACAAAGTAAATCAAATGTACCCATTGTTAGCTGTAATCAAATTTCAAGCACCCTAATTGTTCGTTAATCGCACGGTGTATTTTTGCCTCCTCAGTGCTAAGTGTCATTTTCTAACATCAAGCTCCTTCCTTTGCTACGAGTGCTCACAAGTCCCTGCCCTACGTCCGGGTCCTTAGGCACGTTTTTCGGAACAGCGTTCTTTGAAACATGGCTGTGCAGCCCAATTAGCTATGGAAATCCCTCCTCTAAAGTCATCCCAGCCTGAGAGTAATTGAATGCTAATACGCTGCTCCTGATTCGCCCAGGCTTTTCCCCCGTTCTTTCATGTACCACGAGAGGGAAGCTATGCTAGCATCATTGTCAGATAGTGTGAAGAAATGCAAGTCTCATCGAACATATCTGCGTTGGTCAACTTAAAATAAAATAAAAAGAAGGAGCAAGGATGGTTGGTTGCCACTTCACCTGTATTGCAGGTCGTTACGTACATTCTTGCAGCTCATTAATGTAGGGAGCAAGTGAGCTGGTGAAATCAGTGCATAGGTTGAATCCAAGTGCAGCTGTAGCGTTGTCGTTTTATCTCTCTTCCTCTCTCTCTTTTCTATTCCACTTCTCGTTTGCTAGTCCTCGATGTCACATCTCAATCGACATGAGAGAGGTATAATGTAGACAACCGAAGATGACGTGAACGCGAAAAAGAAAGTGGCAACTTTTTTTTTTTTTTGTGAAGATTTTCTTCGTGGGGGTGCCCGAGCAAATGAAGGGCTTTGTTCGCATTACCTGCGCAGATTTACTCCCTCAAAACAGGAACAAAAAAGGTTTGGCCTCTTTGGCATGTTCTTGGGATGGTAGGAAATTGCCGAATAAATATTTTAGCACTGCATTTTACTTCCTTGACGTCTATAGATAATTAATACCATGGCCGACATCTGTATCCTCTTGAAGTGTTACACCATCAACCTAGAAGCACGAACCTAGAAGAACGAAGAGGCACAGCACACCTCTGAAAGAAGCTGCAGTGTGCAGTTTTCACATCGCTTCTGAACATCCCGTTTTGTGCAGTTTGTTCTTTTGATACGTCCCGAACGTTTACCCAGCTGCATGTTCAGTAGTCATCCGAACACACGGCGCACTCCACCTTGTTCGAGAGTTAATTATTTCAAGAAACATGCAGAAGAATTTCCGTTGAAGATTCTAATTCCGGATCGATATTTTTCAAAAGATATACCGCGTAAGGTCGGTGAGAATCGTGCAAGCTGTCACTGCCTTGCCACATAAAATATTGTTCGAGGGTGGTCCGAACTTTTCTCCGTATCTTGAAAACTATTAAGGTTCAGTGAGATTTCTAAGTTTTCTTTGTTCTAAATTGCAGTAAGGTTTTGATTGCACAAAGACGCTGTTTCACCTGTGAAGTTTACAGTTCATACTTTTCCATCTCACTGAGTTGCTCTTCAGTTTCATTTGTAATAATGACGCTAAAGGTGCATAAAAAAAAAATGACAGGTACTTGAGTAAAAATAAATGCTAACGAAAAACCACTGCTAAGCCCACTGTTTTGCTCTCCTTAGGACACCATGTACGTGCCATCTGAACAGCTCTCCATGGTGAGGCATTTGTGACGTCATTCAAGCTGCGTAGGCTACAGCAATGCGAATTGTGGACATGATGACAAGGCCAGCGGTTGACATGCGCCGTCGAAACGCCAGGTCACGAAGCGTTTTGTCGGGGTGGGCTGCTTTTGTGGTCTCCGTTGTGTGCGGTGAGTAGATGGCATTTTTTATTGTTCGTGTTGCCCAATCGCCCTGTGTCGATCCTGTAGTGCCTACTTGTTTGTATGTATGGTATTACTTGGAACATGTTTATTGATTATTTCAAAAACAAGTTTCGTCATGCTCACTGGTGATCAGTGGATAGCGTTCAGACACATCCACCCGCACAATCGATAAAGCGGGATACAGGCTGCTTACACTCGTCACCTGACATAAGGAGTAATGCCTAAAGTGTGCTTTGTACGCGCACTGTTAGCTTGTCGCAATGTTAGCTTGTCGCAATGTTATTCCCTCAACCTTAATCAGCAAAGCACAGGAGACGAAACTTCTCTCCCGTGTCCCAGATGTGCAGAAGACCGCACGAGCGGAAAGCCAAGAACCGGGCAGCGCTACCATCTGTTACGAGCTGACCTAGCCATAACAGTTGCTCAGATGCACAAGAGTCGCGAAGCACGAGCAATGCTCTGGCCGCCTAGGTCGATGTTGCGTGTGGCCGACGGCCACCCAGACCCTATTTGCGTACTGCCTCAAATTATATAGCGAGAAATCTGTTAAGCGTTTTCTAAAGAACGAAATTTACACAGCTGACACGAACACGACATAGCTAGATGGTCCAGATGAAAAAGACGACGGCCAGGGTGAGCTTGTGCGCTTTTGTTTTCTTTTGCACGTGATTCTCCCTCACTCAGGTCCACGTGGCTAGGCTCGCAGTCATATTTTATCTTGCTTACCAGAAGATGATACAGTTCGGTGCTTCCGGTAGTTTTTCTCTCCTTAAGAGAAGGACATTAGCTGGACACGCGCTCTCTGGCGCGGCGGCGAGGTTAAACTCCTGCCTTTTTCATTCTCTATGTATAAAGTCGAACAACGCAAGAACACGCTTAACTTTGTCTTGAAACGCAATTTATTAATCCCCCACGCTCTGCAAACTCACTGCCTCACGAGGAAACAAAATTGCATGCCTTTAGATAAGAACCAGTGCGCCATACTAGTATGCAAGCCCTGTTGTCCCGGCACTCGGTCATATGCTGTTAAGAAGGATGTGTGCGCATGATCTGCAAACAATGTTCCTAAGAATAACAGCCTCTTCTGTGTGCGGGGTCGCTGTATTCTGCGTGCGTTTCTCAACATCACGGTGGCTTTCCTCATCGCAACTTCTTTACGTACGCATTTATCTTTTCCGCGAGCGTCCTACGTGATCTGCATGTGTCCGCGTGATCTGCTGTGTGGACGGTGGCATAAGATCGTATTGTATTTGCTTGAAGCCCAACCCTGACTGTGTTCATTATTGTCACTCCATGTTGCTCGGGTTGCCACGGCAGGGACTTTTCATTGAGTAAAAACCCAAGCTTTAGAATCCAACAGGAGCCTGTGTTACAAACTTTTATGTCCTCATATCGGCAGCCTGGGGATTCCGGTGTTGCGATGCGATGTACGAAATGGGCTCTTCGTGTTTGCTGCTATGCAGTGTGCGTACAACCTGGCGCAAAAAAAAAAAAGTAGAATTGCAACGGGGTCTTTCGTGAACCTGCAACGTATCCACAATGATTCCAGCTGAGAAGCTTCGAGCAAATCCTTGTCACTTCTCCGCTACATCAACGTTGTTGTCACTGTCACATCTATGATTTTTTTTTCGATTACCTGTTCACCTTACCCTGTTCTTAAGAGACGATTTTAGTTTCGTCTTTCTGTCTGAACAGTATTTTGTATTGCGTCACGCTTTAATTATGAGATCATTGTGCTTCGACTTAACTGGAATACAGCACTCTGTAGCTGTCACGCACATGTAGTCGCTTCGCCGCGAAACAATCAATCAGTGACATCATGATCTGTGAGCCATCAAACCACGCCGCTTCGCGTTCCCGGCCATTCCACACTGACTCTGGCGCACCGAGACGTTGACGAGAAGCTTTAATTTGTGAAAAAGAACATAATCGGATTTAAAATCGTACCAAATGATGTCTCTTGAACTGCTTGTAGCATCGGGTTCAATTTGTCGCCGTAAAGGAACGCTAAGCTGAAATACAACCCGTATGTCGTTCTATTTGTATGTAATATGTGCTCATGTGATTACTAGTGCACGGAGTTGTATGCAAATGTATATTTTTTCTGTTCACTGGAAAGGTACACGGGCGTGATTCAGATTATGAGATATGTACGTAAGAACACTTTAAGCCACAGTGTATAGAGCGTCTAAATGCGCATTTGGACAAAACTTGTAAATGTACCATGTATCAGGTGAACTCGCATATTTCACAGGTTTTATCGGCGTACGTGCATATCTTCCAATTTTGAGTTTGCTTGAGGTCATTTACGCGAAGAAGTCACTACACTTTATTTCGTAGCCCAACGGAATAGCGCGTGTATTTGGGTCATCGAATCAAACGTTTGTTTGCTTTCTTTTTTTTTTTTTGCCTGAGTTAAATGTCTTTCGCGTCCAGCTGTCCTAATTATTTGCAAAACTGGCGCAGTTTAATTATTTATAACCAGCAGTCTGTCAACTGTCATTGTAGGTCACACCACAAGGGCACATATTGACTGATAATGCATACTGGCTACCTGGCTGCCGTACCGAAGTCAGGTCCATTCCTGTTGAATACGCAGTTGCACATGGCCTCGCCGGTATGCAGTAGGTCACTATTTCTTGAAACAGCGCCATGCCGTTGTGAAAAAGGAGCAAAGCTGCGTTGTTTAAATCGTTGGCCGATGAGTTCCGGAAGGAAACCTTCGCAACTGATGGCAGTCTGCTGCTTTGTCAAGCATGCTCTGCGATGATCGGTTCGCAGAAGCGTTTCCTGGCGATACACCATATCGCCAGTGTGAGGCACAAAGGTAGCTTGCAGCAACGCCCTCGAGAAGAAAGTGTACATCGTCAGGTCGGCGACGAAACAACCACTTCTCCCTGTGAATTTCACAGAGGCTTGTGCAAATCGAGGCTGGCTGCTGATATCCCGTTCCGGAAACTCAATAATTCAGCGTTCGTAAAGCCCCTGGAAAAGTACACCGGGCGCCATGTGCCGCATCAGTCAACGTTCAGGAAACGCTACCTTTCCATATACTACGATGAAACTGTGACGAAGATTCAGGGGCATCTATAAATTAGCCATGTTTGGGATTCTATCGACGAGACTACAGATTTTAGTGTCGCTATATAGCGCACATTGTCGTCGGTGAAATCTCACCTGAATACCCTGATGTGCCCTACTTTCTGGCTGTGGAGGAACTTGAAGTTAAAAACAGCACTACTATTGCAAGGGTAGTCAACGACTCAGTGCAGCTACTGTCGCCGGAGAGCAATAACTACGAGAGAGTATTCCTTTTCTTGACGGATGATGCCAGTTGCATGAACAAAACGGGTGAAGCTTCCAAGATCCTGTTTTTGGACTTGGTGCTTCCGGCATGTTTAGCCCATGTATTGCACCGAGTGCCTGAAGCTATGTGTACAGAGTTCCCAAAAGTTGACATGCTTATTTCTAGCACAAAGAAGGTTTTTATAAAGGCACCAAGCCGAGTACGAGTCCTCAAAGCGACGGCACCGACTGCCCCATTGCCTCCTCAGCTATACTGTTGACAAAATGGGGTTCGTGGGTACTTACTGTTCGGTGTTATGCAGATCACTTCGAAAGCGTTCAAAAGGTTACAGAGCCATGTAACAGTCAGGACGCAGCGTCTAAAAGAACTCTTTGAAAATCCGGAAGCGAAAAAGGGACTGGTTTTCATTTCGCGTTATTTTTCGCATCTCCCTCAAGCACTAAAAGGGATGAAAAGCTGTGGCGTTCCACTTAACGACGCTCTGTTGACTTTCAAGGAAGCTCACGGCAGACTTACAGGAGTTCTAACACTTACGGGAAGAAGATCGCGCTTCGCACGAAGGAAATTCTTGCAACGAACCCTGGCTACATCAAAATCGCGGACATAAGCAATTTGTGTCAGTCGACGTGTCAGTGACCAATGAATTACCCGCACGGGCGCTGTCCGCATTTACCAGTACCGGTAAGTACAGTTTCTCACGCTACAAGAGCATTCAGCCAGACAGCAGCCGCAGTTTTTTTATGCAGAACCTCAGTTTGTTCTTGTGAACTGTAGCTGTAATGTGGAAGGACATTAAGGAATGTATGCGGCAGCATGGGCGCCGATTTTTGTGCGCACCTACTCATTTTAGTATATAAAGAACATGTATTGAATACACAAACCTGCGATTTCTTCTGTGTCCTTCTTTTAATCTACAGTGCAAGCACGCTCCTGGATGCAAGAAATGTCTGCACTTACGAAGATTGAGGACGCATGTACATCAAGCGTGCGCACATGCGATGGTCGCAAGAGCTGCCACAATTTAATATTGCATAAGTCCAAATTTTCAACGAAAAAGTTATTTAAGCTTCGTAATATTGACGATATACTTATTGCGAGGTCATATATATGTTTTATAAAGAGTATACTCACAGGTATATTTATCATTTTTTTCTTTTCGCGCCCTTGCGATTGCTCACACAACATGCGAGCTCCCAAACTCTAATATTTTTTACTGATATTAATTTTAGAAATGAGCTTTCGGCAGGTCACAGCACCCCAAAACGTTTAAAAAGATAAAACTTGGCTTCACCTCCAGGATCACCTGGTATCATTCGAAAAACTTGGGACGACTTGCATATTACTATTAAGCCTTACCTAAAAAGTAACTGCTATTGTTGCGCACCTTGCTTTGCACACTCTCGAAAAACAGTCACTTTCGGGTGTCACCCTCTCCTTCTGTCCACTTCTCCCTCGTATATCGTCGTCAGCTCTGTCCAACGGTCATTGCTCGCTATGATCAAAAAGCGGTACATTTCTTTTGTCCCTTTCAGGAGAACTTTGGTTTCACACGAATCTTAAGGGTGGCTGGTGTACAGTACAATGTTCGAAGATACAGCAACCGTGCACTCTTGACGACAGTCGTAATGTATCACAAAATTCCGAACCACGCAAAGAAGAGGCACCAGATGCCTATTCGCACCAGATGGCGACGCGCGTCGTTCAGTGTTGCTTGGGGAATGGTTGCGCTTGCCTAGTTTTACAGGGCAATCGCTAAAATTCGATTGCTAGAAAAGTAATGGGCACTGGAGGAATATATTTGGTAACTGACACATCTAAAATATAAGCTTACAAGGAGCATACAGATGACAAGTGTTCGGGATTCACTTTACAGTTCCTTTAAGACTATTTCTTTCTTTTTTTTTGCAAGCATGATATTGGCATTTGTTTGATGAAAGGCCTTTCGCCCCGTCACTATGAAGCGTTCTCGCACTGTCGTCAGCCTTTCCGGGCTCGTGCTGCCGCCTCCGCCGATAGTAACATTTCAGTGACGCTGCCACCGATCAAAATACGCTCGAAGCACAAGTCTATAATGTACATGCAAAACATTCGCCTCATTTTAGCTTCCCACGTCCAGTAATGCATTCAACCCACGAGGACCCTTTACATTTTTACACTTCGCGGTGAGCGACAGTACACTTTCCACGACCTGCCTCAACGGTACATTCCGCCTGCATTCAAAGTTATGCACCCGTCGCGAAACGGCAGACCGCGCGAACAGCAGCGACGCCCATTCGGCATTGCCGTTCAGGGCCGTAGAAAATGTACGCTCGATTGAATTCCGACGAGGCTGTTGTCATCCCCCCGCCCAAATATCTCGCCCAAGCTCACTTGAACAGATTCCTTGCTGATATCCCAAACAGTTTGCAGACTACTTTCGAAACATTCACCGACATCTGTTGACGCTTGCTGCACTGTAAATCAGTTTGGGTAAGGCGTTGCGCAGCAATAGAATGTGTCCAGTCCTTTTACGTCGAGACCTATTACGAAAACTTGCGAATTTGGCATTGTTGCCTGCAACGAGTAGGGAAGACATAAACACAGAGAACGTCTATCAGAGGCCACTTCTGTACATCTTGTAGGGTTGCTAATAAAAGGTGTAGTAGAGTACATGAAGAAAATACATGGTCATGTTACTGTTCGTCTGCTTTTCTGCCACGGCACGAAACCATCGTGGTGCTGTTTCGAGTTTGGTTCAGAGGCAGCGTCATTCTAGATACTGATGAAGCCGGGAAAATGTCGTGGTTGGCACTAGTTATTGAAAATAAACACTGAAACAGATCCGGTATCCGCTCAGTAAGCATTGTTGTGACCGCTTCTTAAAGAGTGTGTAGTTCATCAAAATGATGATGAATTGGTAATCATTTACATATTAGCGGCTATGGAACCGGCTATGGATGTGCTATGCGTTCCTCCGTTGCATACAGCGCAAGTCGTCTAGAAACATTGGTGGACCATTGCCCATTGAGACAAAAAGACAGCAGAACACGGTAATCGTGTCCAAGGTAAACGTCGGCTACAGCTATTAAGAAGTTTCGGTTCAGAATAACGTCAGAATATTGGTGGTCATACATTATGGTGCAAGTTTTGTTGCAACAGTGTACAACACTTTACACTGAATACCGTGGCTTGCTGACAGAGCAAACATCCTGTAGTATATTTCAATAGGATATGGGCTTTTTAACATTGATTTGTTGGCTTCTTTCTTATGATGCAGATCTTACTTAACAAGAAGGAACACTTTAGCAAAGATGACGTGGGGACTATACTTAGAAAAACGTGAAAGTCATGATAAAACTGCGTACAAAAAAAGAAAAAACGACGCTTCTCGTCATTTCACATCACCGGAATTTCACCTGATTTCTTTTTGTAACACCTCACACCATTGTCTGCGTGGTGGTAGGAGGATGCCATTACCTTGATCTGCCCTCGTCGTGATACCCACCTCTGTCCAGAAGCAACGAGTTGTCAACCCCAAAATCAACCCCAGAGAAGGAAAAGGATCAAAGCCTACCTGCTCTATATTTCAAAACGTTAAACGCCAGTCAACACTGAGACTAGGAAAAATCTGAAATAGACGTCCATGTCTCTCTTCAGTGGTACGTGTACGGTGGCAGCCAAGACACGAGGCGACGAAAAAAAGACTCGCTCGCGTCTGTGACAGTGTTTGGCGTCTGCAATTGGCAGTGAGTTCGAAATGAAGAAAGCAGTGCAGGCGGTCGTAGCATGTTTCGTTGTCGTACGCGGATTGCGTTAGTGGTGATAGACCTGTGCAGTGACTAGCGCATTCGTACATGCCAGAAAAACACTTCGATATACCGTTGTGCACGTCCATAACATAAGCGATAGGAGACAGAAAGCATGTTGGTTGGAACCGAACTTAAATGGAGGACGATAAAATAAAAGAAAACGCGTCAAACGAAGACAGACATCAACGCAGCGCGTCCGTGTCTGTGTTTGACTCCTTGCAGTTTCTTCTCCTAAAGGTTGGCGTGCTTTATCGTAATCACACTATATAAAATGTCACACGCTAGATCGCCTGAATAGACAGCGATGTATTAGTAAAACATCAGACCCACTTTGCCTTATTTAGAACATTGACTTCCAAGGTGTGTTTTAAATGTGCTATAACGGACCAGTATAGCGTTCAAATGTTCCCTCGCTATTGGTGAGCACCCAGGAGACGCAGTTCACTATACTCCTGCGCATACTAAAGCCAAGGACAGCGTGAACAACCAATTATTTCTATCTCAAGGAGTAACAAGATCCAATTCCATCCACTCTTCTTCTTCTTCTTCTTCTTCCTACACCGCACTGGCCACTCATTTTCACGTGTCTGTCGATGGTACGTCCGGTGTTCCGGACCCCATATCCGTTTTCTGCTGAGCTTTGACGCTTTATGATAATCGTTGGAACGACATCATACAAAATCAAAGCGAGACACTTGCATCAACAGTTTGGGACAACAGTCGCAATATTGCGCGTATAAGGGCAACGAAGATTGGTCGTTGCTTGTTTCCCGATGCAGCAGCAATGCTGACTCAAACGCACCAACGTTGGACAGGGATAAGAAGGCTTGATTAAATGCGAGGGCCATCTGTCGCTTGAAGGCCCTTCTTATGGCCACTTCTTTCTGGCTGACGTGGAAATTGGCAATCAACAAGGCAGCAGCTAAGACGGTAATAGACCGAATAATCTCACTTTTGCTAAGCAACAAAGGTGTTCTCGTGAGTCACCAAAAGCAGTGGAAACTGGATTTCCACGTAGCCTTTGTGCACCGCCATACCACATTAGTAGAATCTAACAAGCTCGAACCCTCTGCTCTGGTGGAAAGCTCTGGTGTAACTTCGCCAGCATTACACCTTAGGAAGGTGCGAGAAAGGGGCACAAGGAAGGCGGAAAAACCCTCAAGATAGCTGAAGCCACTGCAGCACGCAGCTCACCTAAGTAGATGCAGAGAACAGGCTCACACCTTCTAGATTATTGGGCTTAGAACTTTCATTTAACTATCGAGGTATTTAAGCAGGTATGGTACGCACATGCAATTTTTATACCTTTGTTCAATTGAGATAATCATTTAAGTGCTGCCTTTACTCGATATCAGAAAGCGATCCCGTGTCGGGTCCAATGTCCACTTACTGAGCCCATAGTTCGCATAGTGCATCATTTACTACGTTTAGTGAGCGAATGCTAATTTCCTTGTACATCACAGGAGTATCCTACCCGACTTTTCCGGCAACATCCCCTCAGGATACAAAGCACCCATTCCGCTAAAGAACCATATATAGCATTTCGCTTGAAGTAATGCCCATGCATGATAGCAACACTGAGCAGGCAAGTGCTTTGTGTGTACTGTCATTAGGTAGGAGACCTACCTATAAAGTAAGGCCCCTTTACATGTGTAGAGACCACTACTCTACACTGCCCTAGTGACCAGAGAATAGGTCCACCCGGAGGCAGATTGTTATGCGTACCTGCCATACCACGCGAAAAATCCAAAACTGAAAAAGAATCGCTTATGTGGCTAGTACTGTTCCAGCTCGAGAGCTAGAACTTATTTCCCACTCGCCTTGGACATGGTTAAATAGGCGCGAGGATGACATCCACTGACGGCAAGACTCCACGGCTCCGTCACGCCCTATATGTGCTCGAATACCTGCGCGTACTGCCTGGAAGCACCTTGCACTTCCACCAAAAGCCAATCGACATGCTATGTGCTTTGCTTTCTTACGCATCTTTCGTGCTAATTTTTCATTTGAATACAACGACGATGAACGAGCTGCGTATTTCCCACACCCACTCTTAAACGAGTGACGGTGTGAACACAACGTTTAATTTCCATACCTGTATCCCGTATCATCAACCGAATATGAGCTACTTCCCAATAAGGCTCTTCGTCGTTTTCACGAGAGAACTGCTGAGGCGTGCCATCGAATTCGTCCACTCCGGCTGGACAGGAAGGGGCTAAAAGCTTTTCGTGCGCATCAGGACAGAGGGCCCTTTCGGAGTCGTTTGCTTTTACTGCGATCGTCAACTTCTTTCACGGTGCTAGGACAGAAGAAGAAGGAAGATGTCCGTCTGTCTTAGTGACTTTTTGCCCTTTTTCTATTCTTCTTATATTTCTTCTCCCTCTCTTGCAGTCTAGCCCCACAAGCAAAACTGGAAAAACAAGAGGAATGCAGAGGACCTAGGTGCAAACACACACAGTGGTATCTTTTGGGCAGCGAAAATGAGGCAGTGTTTTACCCAAGTCCCTAGAACGTTGTAATTCACTGGTGCACTGGATTTTTCTTTTTTCTCATGTTCGCATCAAACCCATGTCTTCTGCTTCGTGACACATTAAGGAAAAGACACATAGGGATGGGTATGAGGGGAAGCAACAGAGACGCGTGGAGGACGTAGTTAATGGCCTCCGTTCACTTACTACATGAACGGGGAAGGACTGTTGTGTTAGAAGGCGTGTACTATAAAGCAGGACTTAAAATGCGTTGGTGTAAAACAAAAAAAAAAATAGGCCTAAGTGTCCTGAGAAGGCGTTGAGGGAGTATTCCACACGACTTGCATGAGACAGGTGGAATGTGGTAGGTTACTTAACGCTAATAGATAGGACATTCAAGTGCTATGTGAGCAGTTGGAGCATCGATGTTCTTTGCGGTACTCCGATGTGGTGGCTGCGAGTCCTCCCGCCTGCTGTGTGGTGCTGGGTTTTCCCCTTAGTCATGTGTGGGGGCACTTCTCTCCGAAGTGTGTGCGGGAGGCAACGGTCTCCTCGGCGGTAGTCGTGACGTCGGACTCCCGAACGAGGCCACCTACGCAAGCATTATCAACACTACCATCTCAAAAGTACAGAACCATCATTCAAAGGGAGAGTCGAAAATTGGCGAACCGAAGGAACTGGTATCTCATTTTTGTTTGCTTGCTCTGGGTTCCCGTTCAGTACGCACTACCTGTCCGCGTACGCCCTATTCTCAGGCGTGGTACGCCTGTTGGTCTTCAATAATAATATTTGGTGGGTTTACGTCGCGAGACAACTAAGGTCGTGAGCGACGCCACAGGGTAGGACTGCGGATAATTTAGACCACCTTATGGGTCTTTTGACGTGCACCGGAAATCTCCGACACACGGTGCCAGCAATGTTTACCTAGCCCGTTAGTCTTCAAAAGTAGCAAATTTGGCACCGCTGCGCCAAGGGCGAGCTATGTGGTAATGTAGCTTACAAATGAAAAGAACAAGCGACAGCAACAACTCACTCACTCTCCATGACAGTGCCAACAAATATGGCATTTGCAATCCAGTCATTAGTAGCCCTGACTGAAAATTTATAAGCTCCAGTTTTTGGCTAAGGCAAGATAGACATGACGGGCAGTAGTTTTGATAAACATTTTGACGTCAGAATGAGAACGCTAAAGTGCGACCAGATAGCAGCAAGCTCAGTTGTCTTCAACGAACCCACAGTTTGTCGTCAGACTGAAAGTGCGGCTGCAGGAAGGACAGTACGTACCTCGCAGAATCCTCCTAAGAGAATTTAAAGACCTAGTTTAGACCTGTCGGGGGTGGACAGCACCCATCACTCGGCCGAAATTGAAATCATCACGACAGGAATAAGAGAGAGAAACGCAAAAATATACGCTGCAAAGACGATGAAGGAAGAGCGAAGGGAAAAAAAAGCACAGAAAGAAGAATAGATAACGAAGTGGCGGTTCTCGAAGCAATTGGGCTGAAATCAAAGCGAGAAATGGTGAATATAAAAATTTCCTACGAAGGAAACGAGGCAATCTACAGGAAAGCGACGACAAGTTGAAGGCAATACTTAGAGACAAAATACTTGCACGGCGATTTTAGAAAATAAAAATATTTTCGAAGAAAAGTTTTCGATTATCTCCTATGTCACAGAAGTGACGGCATGGAACGTAAGATGAAGCATGCGCGAAAAACGAAATCGTCCTTTTGCTTCTCCCGCGCACGAAGCCTGTCGGTTTCTATATTGTGGAATGGTCATTTCTCTCGAACGCAGTCGATGTGATCGATTTCCTGCACGCACCGCGTACATTTCTCGGACGTACTATTTCGGGTAGTGGGCTGTTTTCGGTTCAAATAAACATGTAGTTAATGCAGTTTCGTGAATCCATCAGCGTGGTGTTCCAGATGAACAGATATTTAGCTTTTCTTCCAGTCACTTTCCACAGTCCAGACTTTCCAGTCAAGAATAGTTCCCTTCCTCCACCCGTCCCCGCTTTTGTCACTTTAACGTAATGCAAAAAGTTCAATAAGTGGAAAAATAAGTGGAAAGTTCAATAAACAGACGATTGATGCATAACTTTTCTCAGTCAAACACCTCGGTGCCGACTGAAAGCTCGCGAGTGAAAGCATAGTAGTATGGTATGTTCCGTCAACAGTGTACGCTACATCACTTTGCAGAAAAAATGAATCTCTCGTGTTCAGAGCGTCCATACTCGCCCCAGCAGATATGGAAGAAACGTCAAGAGCTCTGAAGAGTTAAATTATTGCACATATTGATAGCTGTATATACATATAGATATTTGCATGCCACTAGCATTCGTGCATGCTGCTAAGTCGACGGCGAAACTTCTTCCAATGTCGTCACAGGCAAAGGTTTCGTAGAAGTTTTCGTCACTTTCTTCATCCGCTTTCTGAACGGCAGCGTGGGAACTGTAACGTTCAACGCATCTGAAGTCGTTCCGACAGTCTGTGGACGCCACAGCGACCTCCTCCTTTCTTTTACCGAGCCAACATTGAAACATGTGTTGAAGACCTTGTCAGGTGTCATATTGCAATTAAAGGCATCCTTAAATTCGTCCATGCTCTTGAGCATGCCATCAATTAGATCCATTTCAGTCACCGGCATCTTGAGACGAACCACCTTCACGTAGTTCTGCTCCCGAATCTGTGTGCATATCGTCCGGACGGCCGCTATGAAAAAAATTTGGTCCGGGTTTGTTCCCTCCATACCGGGCAAAGTGTCCTCCTCTTCTCTGTCTAGGAATGAATGGTAAGCTGAATAGCTTAGGCGCAACGCGAGAAAATCTGCTATAATTCCAACACAGCGTTGGACTTCTGCCGTCACAGCTTGGCTAGATTGTTGAGCAATGACTTTCATGATGCACTCTGCCTTCCCCGAGTACTCCTTGCGCCCTACATCACTGATCCATTGAGCGTCGACGGCATGGAAGAATTCGTTCACCATGTCTCGCGCTATCATGTAGCCAAGACCCCCGAAGTTGAGGCTGGCGGTCCACTGCGGGTTATAATATGGCGCCCTGAAGACTCCTGCAGGAACGACGAAAGCATTGTCACGAATGTCGTAGAAAAGATTGTCTCTCAGCGGTCCGGATCGGCGGCGCAGTTCCACGGCCCGTGACGGAAATATAAAATACGACATTTTGTTCAGTTCGACGTCGCCCGCGATGGTCTTTAGATGATTCTGGAAACGGTTTTTGACCGCCAACGCGTAGTTCTTCGTGTATTCCGACGTGTCTGGTATGCTGGAGTGCCAGGCGTTAAGAACAGTATCATTGAGTATCCAGCGAGGGAATCCGACGTTAACGGTGGTTCTAGTGAGGATGGCCTTGAGTTTTTCGCGGGACTCGCCCGGAAGCCAGCTGAATTCCTTCACCATATACTCGAACATTTCGATCAGGCTGATGACCATAAGATGTACTTTGAAGTCTGTGGAACGCCACTGCATGTAGTCCGCGTACACTCTACCCATGGCGAAGGGCATTGCCTCGTTTATGTCGAAGAGACAGAGTTTCCAGTCCGGCACTTCTTCCTGCGCTAGGATGGCCTCGTAAAAATTCCTGCAAAGATGAGAATGTCTGTTAGCACAACTCGTCGACAGCGACCTCTGCTAAGACAGCACTTCGAAACGTTCGAAAGCTCTACAAAAGAGCATCCAGTTCTAATGAAGGTACTCAACAGGTGTGATGACACTTGACCCAGGCTTTATCGTGTTTTCTTTACCATAAGTTCAATGGGTTCAAGTGTATGGAAAATAGTCTTCTCTGTTCCATGCAGGCAAGTCTTTGGAATTAACTAGAGCACTTTAATTCGAACAACTAGAGATACTTCTTGCACCGTGGTGCATTTCTCCTGTGTGTTTTCTACCTAAGTACCTCAGACTGAAAGCGGCAGAAGTTTCCTGCACTTAATGAACGCGCATTATCCAAAGGTTAGGATTGCATAGTTACAAACGCCATCTGTTGAGAAATAGCAAAGGTATTACATGAGCGATATCAGACGCGCTATTCCACAACAGCTCATTTCATATTCCCCACTACTAACAATAATAGTTGGTTGCTTTACACTCTATGACACTGAGCTACGCCAATGTGGTCGGTCTGTGGATTAATTTTGCACACTAATTTTGAGAGTTCTGTAACGTAGTCTGTATCCCTTGCGGAAGATGGTGTGTCTGAACAATTTGTACCCTGCCATCAAGTAGCTGGCGTTCTCGGCTGGGGTCGAATCCGCAACATTGGCATCGGAAAACGAGCACGCTGCCAACCGAGCCACCAAGGCAGCATTTCCCACAAATCTGCACGTGAACAGTAACTAGACTACTGACGCTATAACATGTTCCATGGTTCCACTGTCCTGACGAGACAATGGGAACAAAGAATGAAACCATGACAGACAACTCTCCACCCATAGTGGTTACCGTAAATTTCATCTTCGTTGCCGCCAGGTCATAAGCTAACAAGTGTATGCGTTTGACTGCAGTTTTGAGGGGAAAAATAAAAATCGAAATGCTTCTGACAGGAAAAGGCATGGACCTATTTGCTAATGTGTTTGTAAGGTTGATTTTTGTAATGCTTTCAGCTGATCGAAGCTATCGTCTAGTAAGTTAAAAAATATGGCGGGAAATAACTTGCCAGGAGGATCCCAAGGTTTTCGACTAGGCGGGGGTATTACCGAGGCATATTCCGACAGCTCCCAGCAGTCGCCACCACCCTCAACTCGACATGAACACAGTATTTCACAGTATTTCGTACCTTACTTGATGTACCCGAGCTCTGGTGCGCAGTTTTTGCGTGGTTTAGTGAAGGAGCAACTAATACCATAACTAAGGTTAGAAACGAAAATGTCCTCAGGCATCGCGATGAACACATATATATGAGTGGTTGCGCTCACCTGTACTCCTTTCGTAAGGCGGTCGACGAATGGCGAGCGAACTGGTGCATGAACCTCCAACCCAGATAATTCATAGTCCTTATTCTCACCGTGCGTCCCTTGAATAGAGTAGAAACTTTCTTTAAATAGGAGACCGAGCGCACTAGAATTTCACTGTCCGAAGAAACTTTGTAGTTGATGGGGTCGAATATAGTCCTGAGGAAAGTCAACCAGTCGATGCTGTCGGGAGTCATCAACTCGTTCACCTTAATTTTCTTCAACTTTTTACGACGACACTGCACGTTACAGCGGTTCGCCAAATTAACCTCATACGCGAAGATGTTGTCGACCACGGCGTCCGTGCTGCGTCCGCTAACATCGCTCGCAACTTGATGAATATAGTTCTTGTACGCTTTGATCATCTCTTTCTGTTCGGTCCTATATGTTAGTAGGGTATCAATCGGAATAACGAAGCTGGAACACTCCAATGCGACAAGTTTCCTACGGTATTGGTTCGGGTCATCAGGATCTGGTATGAGGCGCACTGTGATGAAGGCTCCGGAGCCAGTGTCTCGAATGTACTTAGCCACGCTGTCTTCGATGTTTGGGAGCGCTTGTTTCTCAAATGGCCAATCGAGCAGTAGGTACTCGGCCATGATTCGTTTCAGGTGAATTGCTCCCTGGCCGTCCCTGTACTTTCCGTCCAAACAACCGCGGTAGAGTCTGCCCACTTTAGCGAGTGCATGGTGTCCTGGAAGTACTGTCAGGCTCTCGATGGCTCGACGCACTTCAACATACATGTGCTCCAGAAAGCGCGCCTCTGCACCAAGGACCACCTTCTTGTAGGTTGGGCTTGGTTCGTGTATCCACTGGCTGCATACATATTTGAACATGCTGTCGCATGGTGATGTGGCATGGTTCAAGGCGTAGAGCAGTGTAGTTCCAGCAACGCCACATGGGATGTTTCGACGGACGAGCTCAGGCTTTTCTTTGGGTGGCTCCGTGTATGGCGCTGTGGTTGTTGATGGTTCGACGTAGAACCACCAGAAGACCCCGAAGTGCGACAGTACGATGAAAATAATGAGCACTACAATGTTACCTAGGAGGAGCAGAAGTGGGATGGTTCTTTTCTCACTCAGTGCTATGTAAAAGGCTTCGTTGCCAGCGGGCTTGATGAAGGTGATCTTGACATCCTCCCCCTTTGTCTTGGATGGTTCTTCCTTTGGCAACTGTGCCATTCCTGGTTGCTCCTTTGGGGACGTTTCCTTAGTTGTTTCGCCCTTTTCTTCTCCTGTTTTCTCGGGTTCTTTGGCAGAGGACTTTTCCTCAGAGATCCCCCCTGAAGTCGGACTCACTAGAACCAGAGCTTCAGACTCTGGCTTACCTTTCGTTTCGCCTTCGCTCTCTTCAACAGGAGGTGAGGACTCCACTTTACTGCTTTCCTTGGCTGCCACATCCTTACCTTCCTCTTCGACTCCTTCAGGCTTTGGCTCCTCTTCTTTCTTAAGTTCGGGTAACAGATCGTAAATATCATATGTTTGTAACGAATTTTTGTCTTCTTCGGCCACTTCGCTGACAGCCTGATCGAGTTCCATACCCGAAACCATCCGCGTCAACTCGAATTCTCGGCTCCGCATTGCTTTCAGCATGTTAACTGGCGCTGAAGGTTTCCCTTCTTTAGTCTCGCCCTGCTGTTCGTAGAACTGTGCCAGTTCATCGTATTCCCCTAGTGTTCCTTCCAGAACGTCCTCCGCCTTCACGACCTGTTCCGCCTCCTCAATCGGCGTTCCTATGATCATATTTCCAAGCTCCAGTTCTCGACACCTTATATCTTTAAGAATTTGTCCACGCGGAAGCATGGCCTGGCCTCCGCCGCCTTCAGCCTGGACTTGGCCGCTTTCTATCACGGGAAACAGCTCTTGATATTCGTCGTATTCCTCCAACGACATTTCAGGAGAGCCCAATTCGACTTCCTTAACGGCTTCATCAGCGCTCACGCCGGTCAGCATAATACGCACCTCCATCTCTCTGCTTCTTATCGGTTTGAGGAGGTTTCCACGAGGCATGTCTCTGTCGCTTCCTTTATCTTCCTCCTTGTCATCGAGTTCGTGCCTGCTGCGTTCTTCTACCGACCTTTCATGCGGTCCTGCGTCCTTGGGACTTTCTGCTTCATGAGAACCCATGGGTGGTTTATCCTCAATTGCAGGAAGAGGTTCCTCTTCAGGGGAAACTTCACCACTTTCAGGTTGCGAAACTTTCGCTGCTTGTATTTGACTCATGGAATCTCCCTTCGGTGGGAACTCTACCGATAGCTCTTCTTCATCCCCCTCACTACTGGGAGAGGCAACGGCCGTTCCTGGTTGCTTAGAAGAGTCTCCTGCAGAGTGTTCAGGAGTCTTTTCGTCATCTGGTTCGTCAGCTTTTACTATTTTTCCGCCGTCTTCCATGTATGCCACAACAGGCGTGAGCTGTCCAGAGCTCAGAACCGATTTCTGCTTGTCTTCAGTGGACACTCCAGCATGCGGTCCCTCTCCAGGAGTGCCTTCAGCGGGTGAAGACGACCCCGACAGTGGTCCTGGACTTCTAATCTGTCCAGGGGACACTGACAGAGGAGGCGTTATTGGTGACGGTGGTGCCAGTAGCTTCCCCGCGTGAAGGTAGCCTTTGTAATTGTCCCCACTAGCCGAAGATCCAGGAGGGTGCACTGTAGGCGTTCGCCTTCCAGAACTTTGAGAATGGCTGTCGTACTTTCTTTTGTAGATCTTGTGCACAACGCTTCGGGAAGATGGATGAGAGCTCGCGGGAAAAGCCTTATGGCCGCCTCCTTTAGAGACAGCGATATGTTCGTGTCCGGTGACTTTCCGAGGAAGGGCTGCGGTGGTCGTTCCGTCCACTTCTGTTCGCTTGCTACGACGCCTGCTTTGGAGTGCGTGAGAATTATGATTTGCTTCCGTTGATTGAGGTATGCTAGAGTGCTCGCCACTTCTCGTGGATGTTCGTCGTGACCTCCTAGTGACATCCGATCGATCGTCCTTCTTCAGTGAAGGGAAATTATGACGTCTGAGATCATCTAAGCCTGTGGTGCGCTTGATCTGCCTCTCAGCGGGAACACTAACTTTCCTGGGGATCCGCCTGTCTGGTGAGAACTTCGAAGTGGCCTTTTCACGAGTGCTTGTTCTGCGGTCACCTTCTGGTGTACCTGGAATTCAACAATGCTACAGAGATTAAAGGGGTTGCGACAGCTCATTAGAATCAAAATTACATACCATATATCAAAAGTTTACGTTTTCAATATATTGTGTGCAAAATCGCTCTTTCCGAGCCTCTTTATTTATAAAGATATTGAATTTCAATTTGCCTAGCTGCTGAATGGTGCCTCTAAATGAACCAGGCAACACTGGGGGTATGACGACAGACCGCGCTCCCTGTTGAAAGGCTAGTGGAGGCACGTGATCAAACTAGGAAGAGTGAAAGGGGAATGCGCGTGTGGTCGGACTCGGCGTCACCTCGTTTCGGGTTTTGCGGCGTCTAGCAGCGTGCTGCAGCGGAACTAGCGTCGTTGTCGAGACTCTGCGTTTGAGGGCGCTCCTATTCAACCCGGACGCCGCTATGTTGTTCTGCGTTGTGACGTCATCACATCGTCAGTTTCCATATCCGAAAATATTCTTTTTCACAGCAAATAAGCAGGACTTTGAAACACGAGTTATATGCGAAGTTTGCAGGGTTCTGCTGATTCATACAAATGCATAAAAGGTTATTCATAATGTATGCTGCTACTCTGCTTAGACTTTACCGTCTTTAGTCGTAGAAAATGAACCAATTGTATGCTGTATTTGAACCTTTCAAATTTATGTTCAGTTGCTTTCTAGAACATGCAAGATAAGCTGAAAAGCTCCCGTTCTCGGCTAAATAGGCACAACTGATTTCAACGGCTGAAAAGCTCATCTGGGCCGTATGCGCTTACCCAAGCCTGCTCCATGACTGCGCTCTTGAGTACATGCCCTGGATTGTTCAGAGCCCCTATCAACGTTCGGTGTCGGCCAAGGAGCAAAGATCTCCTTCACGAATGTCTCTTCAATTGGCGAGAACATAGCAGGGCAAAAGTCCAAGACTTGTTCCTCAGGTACCCGCTCTGACGCTTCCCTTGTTGACTTCCCCAATGCGACGCCTGGACAATTAGCAACAA
>JARGYV010098538.1:0-12856 GCA_029532675.1 Ornithodoros moubata
AAAAAAAAAAAAAAAAAAGAAGAAAAGACTCGGGTGTCAGCGAAGCTTTCTTTCTTTTTTGTGCGAGTGTAGCGCTGGGGACAGTCTCCGCGTACAGCAGGTCACTTCCATGTATACCGCGTATATTTCCATAAAAATGCGTTTCGTCTCGGTTCGGTCTAGTGGGAAGGGGAGGAATAAAAAAAAAAAAAAACAGTCCGAACCAAAAATGCCATTCTCAAAATAACCACATGGTTTCCATATTTCTCACTTTCACACTCTCCTCGCTAGCCATTTCGATGACAGCTTCATAGGTGACGTTCTCAACTTCCGACTAGCTTTTCCTTGCGGCTACGACGTGGCGCCATATGTCGCAGCGTCGTTCTCTACGCTTACCAGCGCCACTGCCAAACCGGAAACACCTGCCAAAGGGCGCAAACTGTGCTTTCGCGGAATGAAGTAGTGCACCAGAAAAACTATGATTCGAAAGTCAGCTATCCGGTTGATTGGGAAATATTTCGCTAGGTGCTTGACCAACGCGTTAGGAATGTTACAGAGCCCTGTCTCAAAATTAACTCTTGGGCTTGGAGTCTTCCTTTACACAGAGACTCCGGGCCCAAGACTATATATGCGGAAGCATATTTTGCGCCCTTTGGCAAGTTTTCGGATCGTACGTTGAAGAGCTTGGGTGACGCCGCGGTAGGTGGCGCCACAGCCCCACGCCGTAGCCGAGGAGAGTAGAAGCTGCCGCGTTATGCATGGTGAGAAGTTGAGAACGTCGTCTCTGACGTTGTGATCGGGATGCTTGGCGAGGAGAATGCGAGAGTAAGATACAGAAACTAGTGGAGACCGGAAAGTCACCCATTTCTTTCATTTTATTAATCGGAAACTATGTGACTGTTTGAACTCGTATTTGGTATGAAGGCCATGCAGCCTACCCCACAGTAAAACTTAAAAACACATACAACACACTACTCGTGTAAAAGGCATTCCTAGCAATTGTAGACACTCAATTAAAGACACCTTCACATGCACTAGCTCAAACTTAAGATACTGGATGGAATGTGGAGACTGTGTAATGCAGTATATTGGACAAACTGGTTACCAAATGAACAGTCGCCTATCGGGACAGACACACTAAAGAAACCCCCTAGGAAAGTTTCAGAACATTTTAACGCACGCGGTCATACATTCGACCACATTAATCTCTACATCCTGGAACATAGTTTACTGTAGCGGTGTTGTTTTGACGCCTTATTTGTCGCTGTGCCGCATGCATGGCATTGAAGCCACGTAAAGAAGGGAATAACAAAATAAATGTCGGGAAGGCTAGGTCCGAGATGGGTTCGTGAATATTTAGATATTTCCTTTTTGATTTTGATGAATACTCGAACTTGACTTCGCTTAGCTATAACACTGATGATGGCACAGCTGTTTTCGGTGGAAGAAGCTTTGACCTGTAAGATTCAGGCATTAGTAAACACAATACTGGCACTACCTTTGCTTAGTGCTCGACCACAACCAGTGACCGGTCGTAGGTGTACTACTTTCGGCAGGGGATGATCACTGCGATGTTTTCCGAGTCACACGTAATGCCAGAGGGATTGATTTGTCTGCAGCTGTGTCTGAAGCTTCACCCATGGTGCAGGCATTAGATGTTGACTTCTATAGATCAAGACGTAGTTGGAAGCCCGTTATATGTATGATAGCTTACAAATGACAGCACGGGAAAACAATACGGGATCGTAGTCGCTCCAGAATGAATCTTGAATGAAATGTTTGTTTCAGAGGCACCTGTCAAATTCGCCGAGCGCGCCTCTTTTGAAATATACATTCATGTTCACTAGAACATATCGCCGTCTTACTGCCCTTTCTTACAGTTTCACTGTGACCGATTACAGGCTTTCACTGGAAAACGGGGATACAGGACGGAATACGAAATGGATGTATAAGCACGTTTAGTGTTGTGTTATACCTCGCAAAGCATGGTCATGCTTTTGCATAGGCTGCAGAAAGCTTTAACATTATGCCAAACTAACTGGGATTTTTCCACATATCTCTCAACAGAGAACAAGGAGAAGTTTATTCTGTACACAACGCTAAGCCTGGGCTGCGGCCTCTTGGCATTCCTGACAGTGCTATCAGTACGGCTGTATTTCCAGAGACGGCTGGAGCGACGCCGTGTTAAGAAGAAAGTGCCAGAACCTTTGACATGTTCCTTCGACGACTCTGACGGTGGAGACCAGTTCGACATAACGTCAGGGCCGTTGCACTCAGGTACTATTGAAGTGGTGCGTTATGCCAGTAGGACAGGTATGCGTAGACAGGACAGTGACACGTATCCACGGGCGCCCATGTCTTCGCGCTCCGTCAACAACTACTACTACAGTTAGTAGTGTGGTGTACAGGATGCTCGTCAGTTTGCGTGCAGTTTACATGTGGTCACCTGTTCCAATCGCAACCAGCGCTGCTGCCGGTGATGATGTGGCGTCAAGAAACTGTATTCGAGTACAAAAAGTGTGCATGTGATGTCAAGACCTAAGGACTTCTTACCCATAGAATCAACAAGTCGGGACGACAGACGCGTAGGAATATTTATTCATGCCAACACTAAAGGGAACTGGCATATAACAAGGTCTGCTTGCGGATATCGGTGTCATATGCCACGTGTTGCTACACAGCTTTTCTTTTTGTTCCCGCTTCGTTGATGGGCTTCTTACAACAAGAGTACCTGGGTAATCTCCGTAAGCCTTTGCAGGACATTGAAGGTCGTGCTTTGCGGTGATGAACAGTCCTCTAATGGAAAGGTAGTTGTACCACTTTATTCTGGTGTTTAGCTTTCCCTTTCACATTGCCAAATGGAGTTGACTGCTTAATTTGCTTGTGATGTATATCGTCACTGGCTTCATCTTTTAGAACGATCCAATGAGTCTATCAATGCACATTTAAGTGAAAACTGGATTCATACAAATTCATCCACACATCCCTAGTGCAATATTACTCATGCTGCTGCTGGGCTTAAATGATGTGCAGCGTGTGTGCAGTTTATGTAATATTTTACGTTAGCTATACTGTTCGACGTCAGCTGTGATCAAATCTGCACGAAGCCATATATCATGAAATTCACCACCAGCAAACATCATCATCTGTGTAAGAAATGACACCAGCGATCTGTATGTTGTACTACTGTGTTATTATCGTTGTATTTCTTCACGAGCACAACATAGCTTGCTTTCCACAAACTAACTTCATATTACCCTGAAGCATCAACACGAAATGGACATGAAGTTGAAAGATGCCAGTTCATGGATGGATACTTCATCAAGCTGGATAGTAGTGTAGCAGTGGAAAAGCAGTCCTTCAGTATTGGCATATTGAAAAACTAGGTAATTTCAATATGTGCTGTCATGTTTTTTTTGTGAGACTGATTTCCATCCTGCGTTAATTACACTTCACAGTATTAGCTCATTCTTTTTACTGTCTGTTGCCCCACCACCAGTATTTCAGGGAATCGAGTGTGGTTAAAGCAGATCTTACTGTTTCTAACTAACTAACTAAATATCATCGCCTTGTTGAAAGAAAGGTATATTGGATGACGTCGATGCCTCAGGATAGTGGCGTGAATATATTCATGTGAATGGCACGATATAGGCTCTGCACGCACACATTTCGTTATTGTCACAGAAGGGTTTGCTTGTAATGAAATACTCAGAACGTTTTTTTAGTGCCCGTGATGTTGCCTTCGAACGTTAGTTATTTAAGGTTACTGAGCCAGTAAAACGAATGTTAACCAGAAACAAAAAGTGGAGACCGTATGCATATACCCGACAGCAACATTCCACTCTATTAATTTGAATCGCCGTTGAGTACTACAGAACAAGAAAGCACTGATCCAGCGCTTTAGACAATTGCGCTGTCATAAAGTTGCCATAAATAAGGCCTGTGTAACAATTCATCTCACTCATTGATCCCATAAAAGTAGAAATCCTGAGCTCATCTGAGTTGCCTCACCAAAAAGTGCAACCAACTGGCACAGAGATGCTTGATAGAATCTACTTTCTGCGTCTTGCAATACCTTCAAATCAGGGAACGTTACCGGCGCTCCAGCAGTTAAAATAATGACCACTAATTTCTCGGGCACACTTTGTTGCGGCATTAGCGAAACGAAACGAAAAAAAAAAAATATATATATATATATGGATACATATACATATGCCGTGCTTTTTACGCTTCATTTCGCTTCTGTTCTGTGTTCAGAAATTATAGCATTTATTCACTTGCATTGTGGTGCTATGGGGCCATGACGTTGACTGCCACTACCGGAACACCGCGAGTTCGCCGCAAGTTCGCCAATTCGCGATAACTGCGGTGGTCATGGTAGCAACAAGGTCACATGGTAGTGTTCCATGGGATCCTCTTGTGGCCATGCGACTATTGTTGACTTCTGGCTATTCGACCACCAAATGATCTCGAATTCCTTGCGTGCGTGCGGGCAACGAGCCTCTGGTTGCATCAACTAGGCTTAAAAAGTAAGAGCATGGACATGAGAAGTCGGTCCAGTACCGCGTTAATGATCTAGATAGCAATAGCGGTCGACGGCATGCCTGGCATTGCATTGCATCCACTATACGCAGGCCATTACTACTCGTGACGCCAGTTTATCCTACGCGACAGAAGTTACGTATATTGAATTACAGGTAACGAACATTTGTAGCAACGAAAGAACAAAACAGGGCGTGTTGGTTATGCATATCGGCAGTCGGGGGAACGCGTACAGGACGAAGACAGAGAAGGACATCTCTCTTTTTGGTCCCCGCGTCAACAAAGAACGAGCTAAGCAGGACATTCTCAACCTTTCGAACGCTTGTCGTGTGTGTGTCCATCTTCGTCCTGTTCGCACTCTCCTGTTTGACGAACATTTGTAACTTGGAGAGAGAACTGACAGCGATGTCTGTTCAAGAGTGAAAAGCCTCAAAAGGGGAAGATAACGTCGCTGTCCTGGAATCAGAAAGTGACATTATTCGGGGTCTGTGTAGGTACATACCTCAAATATAGCAGCATACAATATGGGGATACCTATTTACAAATCATTTCCGTCCCTTTCTGTTTTGTAACGGCAGTACTGTAGACGTGATGTTACGTTTCAGTTTATGGACGAGTACGAACACCGAAAACCTTCACGCTTGAACGGAAACAGGGCTGAACTGTGCGCTGTTGCCCTGAGTGTCGTATAAACAGCGCCATGTATTATGTGTATATTTATACAGTACACGGTACAACTAGTCTGATTCACATGTGCCAACTTTATGAGGGAATTACAGACTTCCTAATTATGTTTCAGAGCAACATATCTGAATCTCTGGTGAACTATAGGATATACTGACAGGCCTATGACCGATGTCTTGGTTTCATTTTCCTATATTTTGCGGGACTGTTCAATAATGTATATAAGTAAAGAAAAGTATTTGTATTGTGCAAAGAAGTTGAAACATCTGACACGGTCACATATTTTGTAAAATAGAGTCCGTTTGCAATATTTCCACGAGAACACCGATGTTAATAAAGAAATACGAATATTAATGTATCGTGTTTAGTTCGATTATTAGCAGACGCACGTGGGAAGAGAGCAGGCTGCACCATAACCCTGGCAGGAACTGAACAAAAGCGTGAATCTGGCAACAGCATAAACGAACCATGAACAGGCGCAGCATCAGGATTAAATACATACAGGTGAGGAGGGATGCTGGTTTAAGTATTGTCCTTCGATGTCGGTCATGCAACGTAAGTAACACATCATAGACATCAACATCACAGTAGCACAGCTCGTTCGACAGTTCACGTGACAGAGCAAGTGATCGCGCTGAACTGGACGTTGATGTAGATTTTGACGAAGAGTGGTTGTGCACTCCACATGCCTCACGATGAACCAATGTACAGTGGGAGCGCTCAGGTTGGAGTCAAGATACCTCTGGCTCTGGCAGGATGCAGCTTAAGCATTACACTCGCTGCCCTGGTTGTGGCCGCGCTTCTTCTAGTCTTCGGGCTCATCAAGGATGCAAGTCAGACAGGCGGGAAAAGGTATTTTAGAGAAACCATGGACCTCACACGGAAGGAAGGTACCATCATGTTGATATTCGTTAACACTTACATAGAGCTTTTTTATTCTTGCTGTTCCGATTTTAGTTGTGACGGGAATCCTCTACTTGCGGGTGAATGTTAAAATGGATTGAACGGTGAATGTTTGAGTCATTTTCGAGTAACCAGGTATAGCAAACTGTGAGATGGGTCAGTCCGAAGGTCCAACCACATCGGTTTCAAAAATAGGCCTGGGGGCTCCTTGACGACCAAGGCACCCCACAGGACAGCCGGCAACCCAACCTCACACCGCGGTAACCTCTCGACGAGAGATCAGGACGCGGATTGGAAGGAGAGCCTCACCTTCTAATGTGAAGGCGAACGATAACCAACTTGCCGACTTACTTTTAATGCGGAGTAGTTCATGTATTCAGTGAGCATATCCTACAGGTCGAAAATACCATGATACAGGGCCCGAGGAGGTGAGCTCATCGCTTTTCGAATTTGCTGTAGATTACGCAAAAACGAGACTAACATTTACAGCAACTAAGAATCCATGACAGAGATGCGAGTTTCAGGGTGTCGATATGATTTTGTCAAAAAGCCATAGCTTGTGCGCATGCCATACTGCATCGAAACTTTTTGCTGAGGTTTAATTATCTGGCTGTCGCGATGGCTCATCTTGAATATAAATTATTCGCGTGCGCAAACACACGAAAAATCTACTCTACATATATGTAATGCTTCCTTGCTTTGCAGACGATGAAAACATCCATGCGAACCATACGAACAAGGAAGTGAGTAAACGGCGTCATAGGAGAACCAGCCGTCCAACGAAAGGAGCGAGAGCCAGCCGCAAATTTCCTGTGGAACCACAAGGAACAAGTGCTATCGGGTCATCTTCTGATGATCGAGTCGGTACCGCACCTTGGTTTCGCCGATACGCTCGTGCTGGCACGAGAGGTCATGCAAAGACCACAAGGCGACGTCTGAAACAAGAGTTCAACTTTGAGTATGGCAAGCCTCAGGCCTCTACAGAAGCCACAAACAGCCTCAGAAAGCCAACTGCAGCCTCGCCACTCCCAGTGTCGCAGGGAAAAAAGCAAACAACCGAAAGCAACCTCACCACAACACGACAGCTCAGAACAACTGTGGTATTATCTACAACAACGTCGAAAAATCACACAGTCGGAAAACATTGGCAAGGGACTGTCAAGGAAGAATCACTGACCAGTGCAACCAGTTTTGTAAACACCGATGAGGATGACATTTCGCTGATCATGCGCAGTATTAGGTTAACTACTCCACGTGCTGCGTTCTTCACCAGCCAATCAATTACATTTACAGCGTTTCCAGAGGAGAGTGGAAGAAATATCAGTTTCTACGAAATAACTACCACTACTGAGACAACCGCCACAAATGATGCGGCTGGAGACGAGAGATTCAAAGACAGCACGGCCTTCGCTCAAGATGGCACGACACTTTATAGCAGCAACACAGCTTCGGAGAACCTGGATACCACTTTGAGCGTATTTATAGAGCGCAGTGATCACGAGGAACGGATGAAGAATAGGTCTTCAAGCAGCAGCCCTCGAACTGCGTACAACCCGGCGGTTGAAGAGCCAAAAAGCGCATCCGTGGTCGTCGTCACTAAACGTCGTACTGGCAACCACGACAAGGATCGCACGATAGAAGCCAAACATGCAGTGACGGCGGTTCCGTCGAAGTACACAATATCACCTCCAGTAGTTCATATTGTCTCTCGTGACATAGTGCGGCACGCGACACTCGTTTCTCTTGACACGGTTCGATCGCGAACACCTCAGAATAGTAGCCCGTATTCAACCGGCAGCACAAGAGTGAAGCTAAAATCAATGTCAGGTGGCACCCCTACGTGGAGAAATCGCTTGTCCACGCTATACCGAAAGCTACATCGCGCCAGAATGGGAACTTTCACGATCAGAGTCGACACGAGACATCGCAAGAGATATCACCTTTGGCCATTGGGAACACTACCAACAAAGAAGAAAAAAGTTACATTCCAGATGTCGTCCACAACAGTGCCACATCTACGCACTGCCTATGACGTTCTTACAAGCGGAACTTATGCCGCGGACACACACATTGCAGAGGCAGAGGAAGATATTACCGACACAGCCAGGAAACGTGACGAAGTTCGAAGTTCCAAAACAAGTAATCAGGGATATTCGAACGCTTCGTCAAGCGGGAATCCAAGCGCGATAACAGGGACAGATCACACGGAGCCGTTCCAGGGCTACAACAATTTCGGCCTTGCCGATATCCCCGGTAGACGCCGGAGTTTAGAAAGACGAGAAATCTTGCACGCACCTCCAATGTCTTATAACTTGCACGGTCGAGGAAATGACCACCATCCAGGTATCTCAGTCGGATCAGGTACTCCCCGGCTCGTGCGGGAAGTGCCCACACAGATTTTTACAGAACCATTCCAAGAGTGGGACGCTCAAGTGCCATATGGCTTGCTAGACACGTCACTCGACTTCGTCCCCGGTCAGAATGCGGTATATGCAACTCGCCGTACAGCCTTTCGTCATTTTCATTTCCATAACCAAGTAACTAATCATAAGCACGCCTCAACAGTGAATCGCAAAAGTAAGGGTTAATCCCTTCTCTCCAGATTAGCGTGCATTAGCCAGAGTGACGTGTATAACCGCAGATTTCTGTTTTCGTGCGTAAAGTCAATAATGGAAATGATTAAATGAATATAGCGTATACCAGGATGTGTGTTACGTGCCTCACTTGCCGGTTCCCATTTACCACCCCCTACCACCCTACTGATTCTTTGGCAGGTCGCTGCATCCAGACTACAGTGAAAATGGAACAAAATACCTGCTATTGCCTTTTTCTTCTTTTGGACACAGATGCAAAGATGCAGTGTACATGTCATTTTCCTTGGACAGGCAGAAAAACGGCTGTGTCACTTTTAGGGTTAGGTTTCCCTAGTGAAGTTACATTCCTGGTAAACGTTTTCGAGAAGTTTGCTCTGCTTGGGTTCAGTGCTGTGCTGGCGCTTGTCCGTTTGCGCTGAACTGGGATAAAATGCAGTGGCTTGAAGCGAATGTGAACAGTAATTCTAAATGTTGCTAATACGAGTATGGTGGTGGTGCCGGTGGGTATTGCTCTTAGCCAATGAGGCGATACGAGAGTTTATGAATAGCAAGCGTCCGATGAGAGTGAAATCGGAACAAGTAATAATGAAGGACAAAACAATACCACAAAAGAGATCTGCGGGTTAAGGTGTACTTCTCTGGCGTAATATTGAAATAACTTGTAGAACTAAATGCATAGAAAATTGCAAACGCAAGGCGGCGGGTGAACGTCGAAGTATATTATTCATTCACATGATAAAGTGTATACCTAAAAAAAGTAAGACAGGGGGAGAAAAAGAGATGTACACAAAATTTATGAGTTTTAGTTTATATTTTCTGCAGTATTCATTCACAAGAAAGAAAAGGTAGAATAAGGTGGCTTTGGAAACACCTAACAGCCTTCTGATTCACATATATCGGATTTTAGGCAGGCAGACATCGTTTTCGGTGCCTCATCTTCTTCATAACAGGAGCCCGTGAACGGCACACTAGGTTAGTACTATAATTTTGCTGTCTGCTCTCCTTTCCTCCCTTCCAACTATTCGTTCCCGATAATTTGCTGGCCATATGAAAACGCCAAGGGCGCCAACGTTCGGAGTATATGCGGGTTCTTGCACTAGAAAACCACATATACACAGCACCTTCCAGAAAAAAATGTAGACGAAGAAGAGAGGTATATGGCCGCTCGGAATATAACGAGACACCAGCACCACGACTACCAAGACAGCTAAGTACCATAATCGTCGACGCTGTGTTCTGAAAATTGTGCTTGATCAGTCTTTGTGTACCACAGAACAGCAACCATGCCGAGACGTCACTTTGCGTTGCGGTACAAGAGGGAGGATTCGGAAAGGACATCGCTGGTGCTAAAAATTTTGGGAGGAGCCATTCTCGTGGCTGTCTTTACACTCGTCACCTTTTTGAGTGTTCAGTCATATTTCGCTCACGTCAACAATCAGAACGACGATTCTTTCGCGGAACTGCCCAGAGTGCACGTATGGGGTAATGTTCGAAATGTTTTCATTTGGCTTTTCTGTACACTCTGAATATTCCTACCATGATATAACATCTCATGACAGAGTCATGACTGTCAGGTTATTGAGACAGGTTAATTATTAAGGTTAATATAATAGGTTATAACACAGGTTATTGACACAGGCTGTCGGGGTTATACGCCAAAAAGAAAAAAGATGTAAAAAAAGCGGCCAGGAATTCTAAGCCGCTGGTTGCAAGAAATTCAGAGGGAAGCATTGCCTAAAACGGAATTTTCTGAAGCAACGCCATAATTGCACGTTCCGCAGATTTCTGAAACATGGCTTTCTAAATTCATAATTATGCTCGCAATTATTTTAGTCACCTCGACAAATCAGTTCGTGGGATTTCACTAGATCCTATACTCCGTTGTGCCGCTAACTAGGGGACTTGTTCAAGCAGAAATTGAATCTTAGGCGCTGGGGCCAAAAAGTCCAAGTAGGTGGTAACGTCGAAATAGGCATTTATGCATCATAAATAACGGGGTCAGCATCACAGAAGTCGCGTTTTTGTACTGAATAGGTGGTATTAAAGGGAAAACAAAAAACAGGATGCATTTGCCGAAAAATCCGGTGTCTATTCATGACCTATGAAATGCTTATGGCGTACAAACGAGCGTGGTATATCGGATTGCCAACGTATTCTACGTATTTTTTTCTGTACTATGCTCTGAAGTTCAATTAAGAAAGCACGAACTCGAACAGAACGACCGACAGCATGGGTCCAGACTCATCTTATTACTCCATTTTATATTTATCTCCATTACTACAATTTATATTTATCTCCATTTGATAGTTCCGATTTTTGTGGGAGAGAAGACGCAATTTTTCACGTTGGAGTCTCCAATCAATATCGCATATATCGATATATGACGCATGGTCATGACGTCATGGCTGTATGAGACAAAATGTCAACTGTAACCAGCAAAAAATTCAGCGAGCTTCTACCAACTCTAGAGCTAATACACCAGCTCACCTGTATACTTGATCAGTAGTAACCCTGCACAACTTCCTCGCAAAGCACGTAACACCCAGTCGCCATAACATCAAGCCAGTGGAGGTCAATTTCCGATAGAAGCTTGTAAAAAAACACTATCACTTCTCACTTATTCTGTTTGTTTTGTCATTGTACTCGCAGGTTTTACAACAACGCTTACACTGGCTTGGTCGTGAATACTGTTCGCGTATCTTTTGCAGAAAACAATTCTACAGATGAGGACAGCAGCGAACAAGACAGCATAACTCGGACATCTGGCTCTACACTGAGAACGACGTCCAATGGGACGAAACTTACCAGTATCACAGCAACGCCCAATTTTTCCCATACAACCATTAATTTAGACGAAATGATCTATATTACTGATGTCCGCCATGTGAAAACACGGGCTGTCCTCCCGAAGGCTTTTCAGTATCAAATACATAGATAAATGAGTACGAATAAGCCCTGCATTTCTTTCCTAAGTACATAGTATATATATATATTATATGTATATATTAAAAAGCAAAGAAAAACGAAAACTTGCAAGCCTGTTCGTGTTAACAACGAACCAATCGGGAACAGATGTATTACTTTGCGGCAGTTGTTCGGAAGTTGCTTGCAAGCATGGCTTACTTGTGCTTACTTGTGGCTTACATGGCAACTTGTGCTGCGTTCGACCTCACCCAAAGGTTTCCCGGCGCGAAGAGTGACTAGTTTCAAAATCACTCGGGGAGCTAGCGCTATTTGTACGCCCACTCATCGCAAGACTTCAGTTGAACGCAGCTGACTATTCTTGGCATGCACATTGAAGACCCACTACTTCTTAGCCGTCCTTTGCTATTTATATACTTCTCAAAGTCCCTAATCGGTATAAGGCCATTACAGTTACCAAGTAACCTGTTACGGAGAGAAAAAGAGAGGACGACACCGCGCACGCGTCATCGGGGAAGAAGAAGAAGACGTTCTTGCTTCCCTGCTTGCCACCGAGTAAATTAGCCATCGAACGCAGTTCTGCTTATACTAGGGCGTGGGGAAATGTCTGCTGGCACCTCCCAAGCTCTGATGGCTATCAACCGAAAGGACCTGCCTGTAGTTGCTCTGCTTTCCTGCGCGTTGTTCTTCGGCACAAGCGCCATTTTTCTATCGCTGGCGAACGGCACCTACAGTTACTTTCGGTACAGCCGAAAACAAAGTGAGTCTTTTGACGCAGTCATTAACTTAGCATTAACTAAGTCGTGGGGTACTTTACAGTGCACACAAACGCAATATTATAGCGAGTGTGGGCTGTAGATGATTCGCGAGAATGCCATCTATATGTTGTATGCAGTGATATGAGGAGATTTTGAGCTGCATGCAGTTTAGGTGAAAGGAACTTGTGATTTACTCACATGTCATTTTTACTTTCTCAGATATGCTTCGCTACAACACCGCAGGGAACGACTGGCAGAAGCGACATCTAATGAACATAAACAGCACAGAGTACAGGAGACTGCTGTTCTACCTCCAACGTGTGATGTTAAAAGGTCATGCTGCCACCCACGTGAATGTTCGACCGCCGTGGACGAAATCGGTGCGGCGTGTTAGAAGGAAGAGAAACAGATTCACTACATACACATTTCCAGCTCATAGGACCTCCACGGCTAAGAGACCGAACGCTCGCAGTG
>JARGYV010098542.1:0-18283 GCA_029532675.1 Ornithodoros moubata
AACACGTCAAAGAAACGTTCACGGGACATGATGACGTCACAAAGGTTCACCCGTTGGCGGTTTTATTGTCCCTCAAGACCGCGCCTCCCTCTCACCCGCGGCCTTCTAAGGTCATGATCATTTTCGTCATCCGAGGGCTCATTGTTCGACCCTACTATTGGTTTGCCAGCTCAAAAAAAGTCGGAAAAGGGCTTTCTGGGGCGCACATAAAACCATATTTCTATTTATTTATTTAGCCAAAGTTGGAGTCAAACGCTTCAATCCCTTTAACAAATAACAAACATGCGAGTGCTGAACATGTGTTCTTCAAGGGAAGCATGGCGTGAAGAATGGCGCTTCTCTCACAATAAATAAATAAATAAACCACGACCACTTTCGGTTAACGGAGACTATAACCGTTCATTAAATTTAATTTAGTGTGCAACACCAGTGTCATTATTCTGAATATGCTCTTAACTGCCACAACGATCTGCTCTTTACCTATAGGGCGGAGATGACAGTTGTGACTATAACGCAAAATGAGATAAAAGAGGCATTGCATTACTTCTTTGTTTGTTTGTTTTTTATTACTATACCAATCCATGCGTGAATTGTGCGGTCCAGATCCCACCCCCGGAGGATACATGCTGGAGTTGTACAAGTTCCAAGCGATGCATGCTTACCGGTGACCCAGGTTCGACCAACAGTATGTTATTATATTCTACATATTTTCCCCTATAACAATAACATGGTGGCGGTGGTGGTTACTTTTGCGTTGACACGGCTAAAATCTAACACTGACTGTGTTTCCTTTTGTTTTTTCGTCTATCGGTGTGTTGTGAACTAAGCTCACTTACAACAGGGGCGCCTATAAGCTTCCGCTACGTTCTTTGCAGCTGTATGCACCGTAGTCAATAGACATTGGCCATTTTCAGCGATCCGCTTGTAAAGTTTACTCGCAATACGGCTGTTTCTTTTTACCACTGGGATGTTACGTATATACTAACAGCCACAACATACGTAACGTGACGGTAAATGTGTCCAGAACATGGAAAGGTCACAACACAGCTTCTCAAAGTCAACTCCCATTGTTATTGATGAGACGCAACCGATAAAACTGTGCTACCAAGGGTGATCGAACTCAACCTTATGACTGTCAGCTAGAAATAGGACAATAGGACAAACAATGGTGAGGAACGTAATTGTGAAACCAATGTAGGAGCGAAGGTAAGAGTGAATCTGTGCCCCTTTCATCTGGCGTGGTTTTCCAGCTAGATGAGTGCTGTCGCTGTGGTGTAATTAGTAACATCTCTGACTGGCATTCGGAGGAATACGTGGGTTTCACCCTTTACATAGAATACGTTTCATTACATTGATTTAGATCGTGAAAATCTCGAAGTCTTGATCCGAACTAAATAAAAAAATTTGCACTGGCAGCGGTAGATAAAAATTATGCACTGGTTACGGCCAACAGAGTCGACAAAAATGAAAACGCAATATGAATTCAATGAGCGGGTCTTCCAAACTTCATTAATAATTAATATTAATTGGTGACTTTGCGTCGCGAGTCTACTGTGATCTTCCAAACTTCATCATTGATATTGTTAAGAAGAACCGCTCAAAACTTCGCACTGTTCTTCATGTCTCGGAAAGCTTTCGCTATGCAGTCAAACGATCGAGAAAGGATTGTATGACAAGCAGTTCTTGGAAGTGCTTTGGTTACTTTTCACATATTTGCACTACCTCCCCCTCTTCTTTTTCCGTTTTTTTTTTTTAATTATAACATAGCCATATGAAACCTTTTTCCCTTCATGGTAAAGAAATAAATAAACACGAGAAGGTGTCTAAAAAATATCCTAATAATTTGCATACCTATTCTTCTTACGCTCTCCTTGATACATATAGCGTGGAATCACCTTTGAATCGCCGTTAAGTATCCATGCAGCAACATACGCTCTCAGCGCGAGTTCCCCGATTTGATGGGATGTGCCACCAGCAGCGCCGTTTATCGACAGCAGAGCTTTCCAGCAAGGTGCGAATCTCGTCGGGCGAAGAAGAAGCGGTGCGGAAAAGCTGGGGGACGACGGCCGGAAGTAATTAATGTTGGGGCTCACCGTCACATGGCTCTTCCCTGATTGCTCCCTTTCCACACGTGATGGCGTCGTGTTCAATCCCCCTGTATTGTGCTAACGGAAACTTCCCTCCACTGCTCTGTCCGCACCGATGTCTGCCTTTTGCAAACATTATCTCGCGTAATGCACTCTTAAAAGGTGATAACTAACATCTAACGGGTTTCTGCGTGCGCTACGCTCTTTCTGCTTACCTTAATATGTTACATTTCATAGTAACTTTGTCTTGGAACAAAGCCGTACGGCGTGGAAATACTTTTTTTTTAATGACACTTAAATTACTTTTTAATCGTGTTCTATATGAAAAACGTTCGCTTACAAAATAAGAAAACGGATGGAAAGGACTTCAGTGGCATATTGTGCATAATTGTTTTTGCTAATGCAGTTGCGAGCTATGGTCTGACTGCAAAAATAAGTTTCCTGTAGCTAGCTCAGCGGCTGACGAGTAGCTTTTGCTGGGGTGCCCAATCCATGAAAGCAGAGTGCAAAGCCACGTTGTGTACCACGTACTAATCCTCTGAGCTAGATACGCAAATTAGTTAATGTTCTTTCTTTTGCCATTTTCTTGGTTGTTTTGACTTTGATGAGTTTATTTTCGAGGCTACAAAGCATTTGAAAACCTGTAAAGGATACTTCACTGTACGTTATATATCACTGCGGGGAAACATCCCATTGCAGATGAATTGGGCACGTACGTAAACTCATACATATCTCTACACGCAGACCCATGTCTCGGCTGGAACAAAATCAATACCCACATATAACACTTCCTTACGCAAGCCACGCCTCGAAGAGCACCTCATCTTCACGGGCGTCACTCCTGCTGCCTAACGTTCTTCCTCGCCTATACCCCTTTAATTAAACATCCGCCCTTCGTCGATACCCCTGCAACATCAACCTATAGGCCCAAACTGTCCGTGAAGCTCGCTTTGACTCAACGATCAAAGCGCATTCGTTTTCGTGCTTTGTTCTTGGATCCAGGGAAGCGACTCTTCCCTCCCCACCAAAGCAACCAGATCTCTTTTTTCTCCCCCTCTTCTCTTTTCTGACAGACGACGATATTGGAAGAGACGGCACAACAATATAAAGCCAGCGCAAAAAGAGCTGCGCGCTTCGGAACGTGGCCCATCGTATACGTCCTGAGACTTGTAATTGTTACGCTTCCATGGTGCCGCGCTGTTGTTTCGGGAACAGTGCTATATCTGCAAATGTTGGTCAGCCATTGACCGAGCTTCGGTCCTCGTGATGCATTATCGGCGTCGTCCCGGACATATTGGAAGCGAGTTCACGCCCCGTGGTATCGATTTTCCTGATCACCGTCCAGTGCTCGCGGCTCTGGAAACGAGATGATGAATGTAGGCTGCCCAGCGTACCAGCTATTGGCTGCTGGGTGGAAGCAGAGCGCGTGAACGTGTCTCTTACGCGTCGCCGACATGGAAATTACTTGGTGCACCTCAACAATAACGATCGCATCGATGCAGTGCAAGAAAAAGACGATTCTTCCCAGAACTGGTATCGGTCGTTCTAGTAGATAGTGCAGTGCGTGCCTTGCACACAGAGTAGTGCAGGCTCTTGCAGGCTTCTCATATCTTTCTTAATTTCGATTGGAGAACAAAGCGGTGCATGCGCCCGTCCGACAGCTAAAGTGAACTTTAAGGTTGACAAAATGGAATACCTTGATACACACCCATCGACACGGTATAAGCTTTGTGCTTCCGTATTATGTGCTTAGTCTTTGTGAAATAAACCACATAACCAGCAGTGGATTCAATGATTCTATTTGCATTCTATCGAAGGAGCATGTCCAGGACTTACCGTTCTAACTACGTGGAGACGTTACTGAGGAGTATAGCATGTCAACCACGGACCAGGACGGATCAATATTAAATTCCCAGACTGCCAATATCGGCCCAATTCCGCAAATGTAATTCGTCCCATTACTGATACAAAGTTGGGTCCCATGTGCTGGCTTGCCAATATACCCATGCAGGCCCCATGCTTGCATGTCTGGCTTACCAATACTTAATATCTGCCCTTATACCACTTCCTATTTCACGTTCCTGATCTGTTTTGTACGTATTACCCAATAAGCACATCCTCTAACTACTATAACATGCAAGACAGTGTCTGATAGTCCTAGACACTAAAAGTAAGACGGACAGCTGTATTTAAGTGGATTTAACCACAAATTGGTTCTAAGGTGCTCTGCTTGTATGAATTTACTTTCGAACTCTATTCCACTTTCGTTTTAGGACTCGAAGGTCAAGTACAGGATGCCGGCAAAGACCTCTACTGGTTCTGAAACATCGTCAACCCATCCCTCCTGGACAACATCATCATTGCCCCCGGAACTATATGCGAGTGATGTCGTGGGACATCCCCATTGTGAATAGTGACCCATATGTCTCAGTGGACTGCATGCATCGAGAACAACATAGTCATCGACTCTTTAATTTATTACCTATAATGCCCCTTCCTATAGAGGGCGTCCTAGTGTGAGACGTCTCTGTTCTTCCTACATTCTTATGTATCACGTGTGAATTTACTGCTGTGGGGGAGTGGCGATAAATAATATATTTATTTGACTTTTCCTTCTCCGGAGCGTAGCACATCAGCGATACAATTCACACCATATCTTACGGTCGCGGACGTCTTCTTCTGTGCGACAAGTAATAGCTAGTCACTTTCGTTTGATTCTATTGCAATGATGGAATGTACAAGGCCAGAATGCGCGACAAAAAGTTGCACTTTTACAATGTGCTACGTCGGCTTACTGCTCGTTCGCACAGTGATTCTTAAAGAAAGTGGAGTATTACGGGAAGTAAATTATGTTGGAATTGAACACGGTATTAATGTTGTAGTGCACAGGACACGGTTGTATTAAATCTGCGTTTCGTGGTCTAACGAAGAATCAGAGGAGCGAAAGAGACGAGATGGGACGGACCCACCATCAGCTTTCCATTCATCCATTCGTGATACACCCCTAAATACTGGTACAAGAAGGTTCGAACACGAGTCGCAGATTTGGGGCAACCGTGTCTCTACGCTAGCCTAGCTACTAATTGGCAACAGACAAAATTGCTGCGGTTTCGTTTCCGAACTTACGGTCTTCATTTCATACGGGTCAGGAGATAGGTATATTATTTGGAATTGATCTCGCTAACACCTTACTCCTAAAAAACGATTGAAATTCCCTGTAACACACAGTAACCTGTAACACACAGTGGACGTCTACTCCCCTCACGTCCAGCCGTAACCTCTTTTTCCCCACACATAATATCCAGCAGAAGATGACGCCCAGAGTCACCTATCTATACCTCTAACGTCATCCTTCGTCGAGATCATGCTGCTTATTTATTATTTTGAAAAAAGACTACGCGCGTCTCAGAGGCGACCATATGATTTTTCACGAATTTTTTCGGAGTGCTGTATATAGAGTCAAATAAATACTTGTTTCGACTTTCGCAAATGGCTCGCTCACATATCTTGTATTAATGTCTGAGTAAGCCTTGCCTTACCTCTATAGTAATGGTTCTGGCAATGGATTAAAATGTTAATGGTATGAGAACGTCATTAAGATTATCTCTTGGGATCTAAAGACATAAGTGACATTCGGGCGTTATTTACATATTACAGCGTATCATTGAATCGAATAAAGAGTAGAGTAGTGGCAAAAAATAAAAATAAACGAAATATGAGATGTTATTTCTACACGATCGAGTGTGCACACAGTGCTGTAACTCTAGCGTTATTCGTCTGCAGGAAGTGATAACACGCAAATATGCCTCCCTTCCAACATCCCTAAAGTATATTTTCAACTTCTTTTGCTCGTCCAGCACCAGTTTATGTCTAACACTGGAGCGTACCTAGTGATCACGATCTCCGATACGTAATAAATCTTGACTTAGAGTAAAAGATACAAGGCAAAATCCTAGAGAAAGAGGAATGGTTGGGCTCAGTAAACTTTCACCTAATTACTTTTCTGATTGGGCACCAATTGAAATGTTGATAATTTCAATTGTATCATCATGAAAATACATACACGACTTATCCATAGTAGCCCTTAAAAGCCGAAACGGAGTGCGACACTGCGGCCTAAAAAGCAGTTAACACAGGTTGGCCACTTTGCACCGTCCACCGTTCTTCACAGCTGGCCGGGCCTTTTTCGAAGGGAGATGGCAGTGCGAGATAAAAGCAAAGGCCCACCGCGGGAGCTCGAGAAGACGACAACACACACACACAGAGTGATTGATGAGCTCAAAAGAGGAGGCAGTTCCACACATGGGCCACTTGACTTCCTCTCCATAAACGGTCGCAAGGACAAGGTAGGACTTCCAAGCGTTGGAGAATGATTCACGACTTTCTGTCCGTCAGAGCACTGTGCTTATATTGAACGTCGCGGTGAGATGTTCGTGTGTCAGTTTTACCTCGCCTGTGCATCCTTGCACCTTAACTGCTTGGCACCTTCAATCACGTCAACCGAACGTCAAGCATTGGCACAGACAAAGACAGTGGTTATCTTTCATTTTTGTTTCCCTGCACGTCAGTTTTCTAGCAAGTCCGACATCCAATGACATTATTAAGCTGGTACTGGAGATCAGCAGAGACTACATAGCATAAGAGGGGTTCCTGTACCAGGAAAGTTTGGATCCTTCATTCGGATAAACGTGAGAGTATTTTTTCTATGAAAATGCATCGAAGCATAAAACATAGCAGAGAACAAGCATAGAAGCATCGAACATGCTCCATAGCAAGCCATGCTTCAGCACTAGCTACACGTGCGAAAAGCTTCCCGATTCCATTTAGAGGTTGGTATGCTTGGCACTGTCATTCACTTTCATTTATTCATATCCCACTTATCCTTCTGCTGCGTCTCCGTCCTTCGAATATTCACTTGTGCTCAACAGTGAGCAGAAACAAGCGTAGTGCTTCTAGGACTAACAAAATAAAACCCAGGCGTTGTATTTTGCGACACTGTATTGCTTCTAAGCGTTGAACACTGTAGCCAGCAGAACCTAACTTTTGAAGATGAAATTCGTCCAGGTGCATACATAAGAATATACTGCAGAATGTCTTCAGTACTACACAAGAACGGTATATACCACTCCACTTTATGTGAGCTGTAAAAAACAAAAACAAGAAGAAAACGTAAACAAGTTCGTCTTCGCATCGTGGTCCCCCTTCGGAAATGGCGGGGAAAAATATAAAAAGAAAATACAGCGGGCCGGCAATAACGACGATTCCAAACGTTTCTTTTTTTTTTTTTTTTTTTTATTAGATCACGAATTTGTCGCGTGATCGTCAGGTCCAGATAATTCGTCGGATTAGTTTTCAGCACAGCGACGTGCAGAATTTGAAAATATTATCGCAACCTATACAGTTCAGGATACGACTTTACTGATGCGGCTTAAGGGGCAAGAAATGTCCATGACACGACTTGTCATTGACGACTTTTTCGCCCTCCAAGGCTGGCATCAGGATGCGTAAAACAGGATTACGGCTGCCCGATTACAATCGCTGGCACAAAGCTGGCGTCTCTGGTCCAAGTTCCTTACTCTTTTTTGTTGCGTGTGTGTATAGGGAAGATAATGAGATTCAGCGTTCCCCTTCACCCTTGACATACCGGTTCACATCTCTGTACGTATAGGCAAACTGAGAGGCGTTCGAACACTGTTAACTGGTGCTCGAGTAAAAATTGCGGGACTCAGGACAGCAATGGCTGAAACGTAATGTTTTAATTCGGGAATTGTTCTTCACCGACTTCGAAACAACGTACCGTATGTTGAACGCCTGTTTCATAAAGTATTGGAAAGTGACATCGCCCAACTGCTCCTTTTGTGGTAGGCTGACCGTTGAGCATATTTTGCTTTGATGCGGTCGATACGTGGAACCTACACAGTAATACTTTCTACACCCTTAGGGGTGTAAAAGAGGTGCACTGAGTAAAAATACCATTACTTTTGACCACGCACCCTTGTAAACAGCACTAGACAGACTGCAGGGTATTGAGTGGCTGTAAATAGGTTTCTTACAGAGAAAACACTTATTTTAACACACCCCTACAAAATGGGTGTTCAGAGAGATTACAGCAGAGCACAATTAATCACGAACTGCAGCAGAGATTTATAATGGACACAATGTTATAGTCACGTTTAAGGGTAAGCTGAGTGGAAAGCAAGTGGTTTAACGTCAGATTCAGAAGAGAAGTTCATTCCACCATACTATCCGCCCCTCACACCAGAAAGTGTTCTGTGTGCACCCCCGCGCCTTCTTTTGTGTGGAGATGAAACCAGAATCAATTAACGAGCGACTACTACTACATACAGAATGAAAATGATGTAGTGAATTACCTGTACCTGTATTACAAGTACCTGTATTTCTACATGCACTCGGTTAGGGCGTGTGCTGTGGCGACGAGTCACATGTAATATTAGTACCTTTAATGTACAAGTGGTTTTAAGTGAACGGTAATATTATTTAATGTTTAATAAGCATTGTTTGGTTTTAAGCATCATGTTTGGTAGGCTATAAAGACTTCCCCGGGTTTGTCAGTCAAGCTGAAGTGTCTGCTCATAAAAGTAAAAATCCTAAAAGAGTACATAAATAATCACGACAATTATGTTGAGCACGCATTGTGCTGAACCTAGTACCCTTTAGGTTGAGGTGTTATTTATGGATAGCACCTTTTCTTGAGGGGTGTTCCTTAGAACATCCTTGCAAAGGGTGTTTAAAAATACACTTATGGATGTTTGCCACAAGGAAAGCCATTAACACCCTTTTAAGGGTGTAACAAGTTTTACTGTATATACCTATATATCTTTTATGTATTTTTGAAAACATATAGACATAAGGACACACTTGTAAGCGAGTTGGGCCGGTGTAATTAGAAGGATAAATATTGTCGCCAGTCGTAACGACTGGAATAGCGTTGCCGAGACATTAATGTGATGGATTTTCACCAACCGGTGAGTGATACCGGCTGAATAAAAGAAAAAGAATGAGTACTACTTCTCATGTTTGTTGCGTTTTTCAGAACTCATTGATGTCATCCGTGTCAAAGGAAGATTATAACTTTGAATCATCGATAAAATTGCAGATCCCTTGGGGTACCACGAGACTCATAACAGAATACCAAGAGGGACTGAGCTGGCACAAGTTTCATTGCCGAAAACAGAAGCAAAAACTTTGTTAAAAACAATAGCGCATTCATCTTGTCGTACGACATCACTTGGAGAATCAGATACATTGATTGCAGGATTCGAAAACTTACGCAGACTCTCTTTTAACAAAGATGGCAGCATTTCGTTGTAGAGCTTATGTCGACGTTTTTTATGGCCCTGACGTATGTCTAGGCAGCAAAATGATTGCCAGACCTAGCTTCGCCCCTCAGAAATATGAAGACGACGATAACGTTTATTTATTTACTTTTAGAAGCGAGTGCCTTTTGTCTCGGCTGCATGTGTTCACGTGTGTACGAGTGATTGAGTCTACGGCTCAAGGTGCATGATTGCTTCTTATATAATACTGATGGACGGGATGTATCTATTTATTAGATCAACATGTTAAGTCAGATGATAAATGTTAAAGAGCAGCCGGTGTATTGACAGAGTATTATTCATGCCTGTGATAACCATAAATGAATGGGAGAAGATGCCATCGTTTATGATGACCACGTGTAGAAGGCTTATCGGGATGTCAGCGTATCAACTTAAGCCGCAACAAGATGGGTTATGGATGTAATTTTCCCACGCGATGTTGTTAATGACAAGGTCTAAAATGCGTGAAATGCAACTAATCCGAACCCACCAGTTACGAATGAGTTCGGATATTAGCTGTGTAAGGTTGAAAGCGAGACAAATATTAATGGAATTTCTACCCCGGGTCACAAACTAACGGGATTATTCGGGTTGCTCCAATCGATGAATGGGTAGATAAGAAAAATTAGAAATAAAACAGTTAAAGAAGTCAAAGGTTTGAAGGTCAACAAGCTGGCAGCATACACCAAACAAAATGTAAAGCATTTAAGCTCCATCGCCCACGCGATTACAAACGTCACGTATATTATGGGGAAACCCAGGAATGGCATCATTCTGGATATAAGCTGAAAGACAGGTCTACAAGAGCAGAGCAATACCAGCAGAAGTGGGCCGCAGCAGAGATCATAGATCATACTGGTTGGAAAGGACACAACGAATATTAGAAAATAAATATTAATATGCTTTCATGCCCGCAGCGTTCGACCGAGTCTGGGGTTTCCTTTGATCTTAGATTTCTTTCCGGGATTTAATCTGGGATTTTCTTTTCCTCATTGGTACGCTCATTGCATAAGAGCTCAGTTAGATAATGATACGCCACAAAAGAGTAGATATGTGACCTGTAAGACTGATCTCAACGGCAATGTCCATGGAGTCCATTGTATAAACGAAAATGTACCGCACGCGCCGTTAAAATAAGAGGTGTTAAGAATGGATAGCTGGAAATAGCTAATGAGGCAATGTTCGCATAAAAACAGCAGCTCTCCGTTGCGGATGAAGTGGAGTGAAAACCGCAAACGAGCTGTCGGGAGTTTTAAAGTGTGCCTCCCAGACTCGCCAAGAATGCGCGCTACTCTTCGCCAGTTCGGGCCCATAAGAACAGAGAAAGAACAACTTCCTCGCCTCGGGCCAACAACTCACAACTCTGAAACTGTTTCGAGTCGAGAAAGTTGAATTATGCTGTGCCGGCATTAAGAGTGTGGCATAGTTTAGAGGAGGAGAAGGGGAAAAGACTCGCTGGGAAGGAGGTGTCGTCACCTGAATTATATCCAGTTTGCGATTGCTGAATTGTTGGGAAACTGAACTACATACACACAAACATATATATATGTATAGAGAGAGAGAGAAACTGCAGACGACTTGTGCGAGGAGTGTCTTCGTTCTGAGCCACAAATTTATCTGTTTTCGTACACTGTCACCACGACGCCAATTCAAAATGTGAAATACGCCGTAGGAAGGAGGCAGTTGGAATAAGCATTCAAATCTTGGTGACAGAACTACAGATATTTTCTTTTCTCTTCTTATTCTTTTTAGAGCTTTACAGTATAGCACCAGTGTTACGAAGAAAGCCGATGGAGATATAAACTATCTAGTCAGATGTTCTGAATCTTTCGCGTACCGAATTTTGCGACATAATACGGTGAAAGCTTGTATGCTTGACTCAGAAAGACCACCAGGAAAGCCTGTAGGCTTACACAAATAAAACAGCAACAAGCGGAAGAACCCATACTATACCCTGAAGACCTAAATACGTTGAGCATTCTCCCCAACAATGTACGGCTCAGGAACCGCAACAACCTTCCTGCCAACAACTTATTCCTCTCAGAGAACGCGCACGCAAGCAGTCATCGCGTAATTAATAAGTCTGGATCGTAGATCGTAAATCAGTTCCATCCTTATCGCCTCTTCCTCGGCAATGAAGCAAGTACGCAATCACTGGCGTCGCTGTCGTTCCGTTGACATAAAGAATAGACATAAGAAAAAACCTCGAGTCTTTGCCCGCAAACAGCTTTCGTGAAGAAGACAGCGCCTAGCAAGTAATGAGCTTGGCACAGAACCCCTTCACCGAAGAGAGCAGCTTTCCGCTTCCCTCAGCTCCTGGCGCACTGTGCACAAAGGTGTTCCTTGATCCAGAAGTTCCGCTCGTCTGTGGCTCAAACACTCCGCTAATGACTGCAGCCGCACCGACTTGCGTTGTCGACCAAAAGCATTTTTCTTCTAAGAGCCCTTCTTTATGACTTCATGTCCCAATCTGGCACAATGCAAGAAAAGAAGTCTGCGGGACAAGATGTGCAACAAGCTGCGAAGTTCTTCTCTTTTTGCCATTTACTTGATAAGTGCGCAATAATGAAGCTGCTTTGTACCTCATGTGCGTGGCCCACACGTGAGAGTTTGTGCGTCGTTGGACCGGCAAAGACCGCCGTTACAAAGTCTGGGATTTCGGGACGGCAGGATGTGCAACGGATACTCTGCGAAGGGACTTTATACCCTCTTGGGGTCTGTACATTAATAGTCCAAGTTCATCTTCGAGTCAAAGTCGGCACACGAACCAAATAAAATGATCAATTCCTGGAATGTATTGTATGAGTAATAGTATATTGCGAAGTGTTGCTTTGTGGATATGGCTCTCCATAGCCAGAAGTGTGAAAGGAACAGGGACTCGGGCTTATCTGGTCGGTGGGCTAACGTACCTCGTCCACAGCTGGGCATTTAATTCAATTCCAAGCACGCGTCCTGCTGTATTCCATCCCCTGTGACGTGAAATCTTTCGATTTCGTTTCGCGTATATGCACGAGGAAAGATTTTCCAGTTCCTGTTTGAGGTAGCCGGTGAGCCATGGGTACAAACAACGTTTATTCCTGGAGCCAGGAAAGCTCACGGTTGAACTTACATTAGCAACTACTTCAGTAGCTCAGGAGAAGCTGATTATGCAGGGACTACCATCTCCATATTATCTTTTACACGAGCAACAGCGATATGGTCACGAACGAAGACCCAATGCGACGTGCGTCCCGTGTCTTCATTCTTCAGTCATCGTGGCGCGCCATACCTCCCACTTTTGCTTGGACGATACCGGTGGACGACAGGGTACAGAGGATAATGACTCTTCGGTGCCTGACGGCGACCCTTCGACTCGCAAAAAAGAAAAAGAAAGAGTTCTCTGGAAATGTGACAGGAGCACGGGAATACCTGGCCGTACACTATAGGTCACATCCGCTGATGGAAAGTTTTCAACCTCATGAAATGGCAACCGGGGATCTCTAGCTTTGAGATGAAGTTTTACGTCACCTTCTCCTTTTTAGCGAGGACCATGCCACTTCTCAGTTACCCTTCTTGTTAGGATCTGGCATCCGAACAGTTGCGTTGTTGACAGACGATCGGTCGTCTGTCACAGTTATATTTCTGTCGCTTCCTTGCAGCAGTGTTAGCGAATTCGCGAGCAGGTTCAGACGAGCGAATAAGATCGAGCAGTGAACGATAGTGACTACCACTGAGTAATTGGCAAGTTATTCTGTAAATAATTGAGTAATTCTGTACTTGAACATGTATTTCCAGTGTTGTTTTCATTGTTCTCACAAAATACTACGCCAATCAATTTGTATTGGAATGGCATGCACATATGGTGAATTCAATGTCGTGTGAGGAAAGTCTGAAATTCTTGGCTAGTGTCACTGTTCAGAATTGCAGAAGACTATTCTGGAGAAAAATGTCTTGAGGATCACTGGTTACTGTTCACTACGAAGGAAGATAGAGACGAAAGAAGAGATGTGAAGAGGACGATCAGCATTCTAATCGTCATCCTCATTCATTCCAAGGTTACCATTAAATCAGCCGCCCCTTAACAGTTGCCGTCAGGAGGCGACTGATGAGTTTAATGATAACCTTCGAATGAATGCCGATGATGATTGGAATGCTGATCGTTCTTTTCACAATATACAGCAATGGAAAAACGGGGGATGGGGAATAGTAATAAAAGCTTTCTGAGCACACGCGTGTCTTACAGCATATTTACTATACGGATGCGACAGTAGAGCTTATGTGACACCTGCATCTACTTACAGCAGACAGCTTTCATCCCAGTGCCCACAAGTCCATCAATCTAGCGAAACGAGATACATGCGCCAAGAGCAGACGACTTGGAGAATTCGCAGTCGTAGGTATATACACTCTTTCTTCTGTCTGCGAAATAAAAACCGTGAAACGACAGAGAAGCCTCCAAAAATTCCGCGCACCTCTTGGGGAAGGCGACGCTGCTGAAAATTCCACTTTCAGTATACATAACCGTTGGAAAAGCGCGTCGGCGAAACAGTATGTGCAAGACGGCTCCGAATTCCGCGCGTGCGTCACAAGCCTTCTGTCAACGCTCGCGTGCCGAGGGAAAGAAGGCGTGAAAAGAAGAAGAAAAGATGAGAGAAAGGGTGGCCTTCAAGGAACCTCACGCCAGTGAGACGTCGGAATTCGTCCTCCCGGGCAGCCCCGAAAATCTCAATTTTGGAAGGAACGCCACTTGACGCCTTTTATATTCGACCATAAGACGGAGGGAGCTACGCATACTTGAAAAATCAGAGTGACGAAAGTTACTCGACAAAAGGAAGTCGTTACGGGTTCAGGTACCGCGCCAAAAATTTAGTGCACTTACGACTTCGCAATGGAAGCAGGAAAGTACAAGGACCAGTTACTTGGAAGGTGAGCCGCAGACGTGGTCCGGAGCCATGTTGGAGACAACTGCGGGAGGAATTTTCTTCTTCATCATATCAATACTGTTTCTATGTGCCATCGTTGTTATTTTGTCTTTTTTTTTTTTTCTGCGAAGAAGTACTTTTCGAAACAGCTAAAAAGTTTTGGTGATTTTGCTCATTACGTTGCTGTAGCTGAGTTCAACTGATTGGCACTGTTCTGGTATGGTATGGTACCATAACTGAAGTATACAACTGGAGCATTCTTGCCGAAAAAAGGCAAATGACGTGAAAAGAGGAACGTTGGTCCGACGTGGAACACAGTTTGAAGACTTGCATTTCTAAGCGGTAGTTATTCAGCGATACGTGCGGCTAACTGTGAGGCACCGGCTTTGCAACGACCCCGACAACCATTCCCAACGCAGCTCGCGAACCAAAGGCTCCGCCCGGCGTTGGACCCCGTTGGTCAAAGATCATATCAAAGTATAGCAGGTCCACCGAATCAGTAACTGCTTGGATCTCATAAAGGCGGTGCCTCCCCTATGGAGGGGGGGATGCAAATTACCGATGTAATGGCACCCTGTAATACCTACCCTGTGACACGGAGCTGCGTCCCTATAAATAAATATCCCCACGGGGGCACCGCAGGAGATAAAGGTGAAGGCACCAATCCCTGCCACAGCAACCTCCTTCCTAATGACGTCGAGTTATGCGGAGACTACACGGCAATATTTTGGGAACATCTGGCCGTACGATCCAACAAAGCCCATTGTTGTCTCGGCCTCCGATGTGGATCCCGCTTATCTGTAACTTGTATCGGAGCGCATTGCCTTCCTGAGAAACTACGCTTCCTAGGGCTTGGCATTCAAGCTATTCGTAAGCGCTAGCTTCGTATAAATGCTATTCAAAGTATAGGTTATCTTGATCGGAGATGCATGTCACGCGCACGTCCCTAGCAACGTGATCCCCTTTTCCGAAACGAGGAAGAAAAAAAAAGAAAACAGAACAACGTCGGTCAATGAGAGAAAAGTCGAGCGGCAACACATAGCCCGTTTGTTACGTTCCTATGTTGTCTGGGCTTTGTGGGAGATGTCCTGGAGCATCGCATGTGACCTCAAAACGGACTCTTAATATGGTATTAACTCCGCTGGCTCCCTTTTACGGTACAGCTGACGGCGTAGGGCGCACGTATTTTTCCGATTATCTGTGCAAATCGCCAAAAGAAAAGGAAAATAAGCACATTAAACTCTAGAGTATTCAAACCAGTCGCTACAGGCTGTAACGGGTATGTCCGAGTTGGTTATAGGCATTCACTCCTCATGTGGAAGCCGTGGGTTCGTATCCCACGACCAACTGTGCTCTATGAGGCTGTTCTGGGTTTTCCCCATACGATCTTCTTCTTCTTCGTCCTACACCGCTCTGGCAACACCGCTCTGGTTCCCCGTAAAGCCAGCCCTCATTTCTTGTTTGATTATGTTGTTATCTGTACTCGAATACTATCTTTCGTACACAGATCGCTTACTCATAGCTAGGACGGAAGAACCTGAAAAGAATAGGTGTCTGCCATTCACTGGATGTGGACCTTCTGCTCACATAAACATAGCGATGTATAGGCTTTGTAAACCTCACATAAAGTTCGAAAAGAAAATCTCTACGTAACACACACACACACACAAAAGGAGAAGCAGATAATAATATTAATAATCGGTGGGTTTACATCACCAGACAACTCTGATCATGAGCGACGCCATAGGGTAGGACTGCGGATAATTTAGATCACGATGCAGATAAGAATTTGCGTTAACGACGGTCTCTGTACATGAAGTTGATGCCTACAGCGGCGAAGATGTGTCAAAAATCGAAATATTCATAGATGATCTGCATTATCTCATTAACTGAGAGTAGTTCCTTTTAGAAGCATAAGTTATGGACTTGATCACATTCATAAGGTGGTAGCATCTCTACCGCTTTCTTATATCGTACTCGCTTTACTATTTCAAATAATTCGAACTAATAATTTAACACACCGTGAAGCCGCATCGTGAGCGAGAGAGAGAGAAAAAAAAAGAAAAAGAAGAAGCACAACAACCGCACCAGGAACAAACAAACAAAAATAAAAAGGAAACGAAAAATCGACGGGACCATTCTTCCGCCCTTGCCGGCCAGGACCGTCGCTTCCGCGATCTTCCTTTTTTTATTTTTTTTTTTTTCGATCCAAACTTAGCGTTACTGCCCAGTGCGCCTCTTCTTGCGTTTCTTATACATCCTTGCATGCTTCTGTCGGACGCCTTCGTTGCACTCAGCGTAAATTATCACTTGCACGCACCCTAAACTTACTGTAAGTCCCCTTCGTTTGTTCTCGTTCTATATATACATATTCGTGCATATTTATATTTCCTTTCTCAACATCCCCAGCTTAATCTGGCAGCGCTAAAAGTAACATGTTTTCCCGACGCTAACGTGTTTTCTAACATCAGCATATTGCATTTCTGTCGCTCCGCAACGGCTCACGAAGAAAAAAGAAAAACGAAAGGAACGAAAAGGAGAGGCGCATATTATGGCGCAGCTCAAATTCATCTTATTTCGCTCGATGGCGTTATATAAATTCATATCTACATGTACCAGTCATTTTCTCGGCGCTCATACAGCCGCTCTTCTTCTTCTTCTTCTGCCGCCACCGGCCCGTGATATATGATGGGGACACATATTGAAATCCTGCGGAGGCTCTCCCGTGCGTAGCTGTAGGTATACCCCGAAGAGAGGGGCATAATACAAACACGCGCAAAAGGGATGGAAGAGACGACGACGACATTTATATCCGTGCACCCCATTAAATATCACACCTCAGAAATTTCGCATCACGCGAAAATGGCCTTCGGCGCCGAGACCGATTCGGAGTTGCGAAACGCACATACCGCTTTCACTGCTCCTACGTGGGTGCGCATGGGAGTGTGCACGGGGAAGTGACGACTGTATTTAGCCTGACCAATATATTCGATCTTTTTGTTTAAATTTTCTTTACTTTCTTTTACATACTATAAATTGGCAGGCAGGTAATGCAAGCTGACCTCACTAAATAATAATTCGATGCTCATGCAGCAAGTTACGCGTGAGGAAGTCAACGCTAAATATCCTTCATTCGCAGAGCAATTGTTGCGAAATTCGGCGACACCTGATGATAAACCGATCCAATTCAACAATCAACAGCGGGTATATGAACCCAACATTTTTGGTTGTGATTTGTTGCTTCGTAAGCAACTTTTTTGGCTTCCGGAGAGAAGTGATTATACCTAGAAGTTTGAGTTTCAAAAAATAAATGGAGAAAAACACGGGATACTGCATATCGCGCTTTGTTTTACTGGTTCTGCTGTCCGTGCTGTCGATGCTGCATGATGGTGATTGGGTTGGGTTTGCTTGTAGGTGGCTCCCAGTTTTGTGTACATACAACAGATTGTTTCCTACAATTTTCAGTTCGATTTTTCCACGAAATTACGTAAGCGATCGCAACGAAAATTGTGGCGTTAAATTCCCGATGCTTCATACTACCAAGCATACACAAATCATGGCGCTGTATCAGAGCCGATTTACAGTACCTTTAACAATAGACTAATACCAGAAGGAATCACCAAACTGTATATGCTGAAATGCCTTAATTATAGTTCCCAATGTAATTTACACACATAACATATATAAAATAAAAAGAGGGTCCACGAAAATGACGAAATCGTCTTACTGTATTTCAAATGATGATATACTGCTCGCGTATCCTGTTACAGCCATTTTTTGGACTGCCCGAGAGATGTTCCGCTCTCTTGCCTTTTCTTTCTTTTTTTTTTTTCCTGCCTTTTCCTTCTACACGGTTCTTCCGCGATGAGCTTGCTTCCCATGTGTTCTAGTATAGTAGTGGCAGTGGAAGAAAAAAAGGAAGAGGTTGGCTCATGCTTCGTGTGTTCTAATTCAAGTA